>VUQG01019279.1:27403-49636 GCA_015106755.1 Etia nguti | reverse complement strand
AGAGGGAAAAGCATTTCCAAAAAAAGAGCGAACTATCTGAGTGCAGTAAGAAAAAGCCAACGATATAAGTGGCTTATGTAATGCCACTGTTGCGGATTATATAACCAAGGCTACCTGGAACAAGTTTAATTGAGCGTGTTTATAAGTGTGTGTGTGTGCGTGAATGGACTGACGTGTGTTTCTTGTGCATTTCCACCAGAGTCTGCACCTTATGCACAACTACAACACACTAATGGCGGTGGTGGGAGGCCTATGTCACAGCTCAATCTCCAGACTGAAAGACACCACGTCGCACGTACCGAGTGAAGTCACTAAGGTAAAGGGTAACTGGCAACGCGATGTCCAGTTCATTTAGAGTCAAGGATCAAAATACTGGACAAAAATAACTGTAACGTATTGATAAAAATGATTTTATTCCCCAGGTACTAAACGAGATGACGGACCTGCTGTCCTCTTGCAGAAACTATGACAACTACAGACAAGCTTACAACAAGTGTGCAGGGTTTAAAATCCCCATCCTGGGTGTCCACCTCAAAGACCTGATCTCAGTCAATGAGGCCATGTCGGATTATGTCGAGGACAACAAGGTGAACGTCCAGAAGCTCCAGGCCCTGTACAACCACATCAACGAGCTGATCCAGCTCCAGCAGATCCCACCCAGGCTGGATGCCAACAAGGACCTGGTTCACCTGTTGACGGTAGCGAACCGCTCGCTGCAACTTTGGGTTCATTTGAAAATGTTATGCAGCTTCATGTGATTCACCAAGTAGCGCTGAACACATACAAAGATGCAAATGAGTGCAGCATGTGGATTGTCTTTTTCTCGTGTGGGTGTGATTAGAGTCTATGATCTATGAGTGTGTGGGTGACAAGCTGAATGTGAATGAGAGTGAGTTCAGATTGCTGTATTGTTGTATTATCTGAGTGCAGTGTGCTAATCCTACTTGAATGACAGCATACCCGTGAAGAGATAATAATTGCCCCACAACCTGAATTCACCTTCACCAAAACATGTTTCAAGGAGAAATCTAGAGACCATTTCTCATTCTGTTTACCTTCCATGCACCAATATGTGGCTTTTTTAATGTCTTGCAGCTATCCTTGGATCTTTACTACACTGAGGATGAGATTTATGAACTGTCATATGCACGGGAACCCAAGAACTGCAAAGCACCTGTGAGTGATAGTAGCAGACATATATATACAACAAACTAATAGATAATCTTGGGAAGCAGGATTGTTCACTCTCTTTCTTTAGAGAGAGCAGCTGTTTATCTTGGCCTAGTGCAAGGAGGCTGAAACAGCAAGTCTTTCACCTCTTTGGGACCTGAGATTGGTTAAGCAAAAGTGTAATGATGCTTAACAGAAGCAAAGGCTTATTTGCTTTCTCTCAGAGATGAGAATATAGATTTCACTGTCTCTTGTGTGTGCTAAAAATGAAGCAATTACTTAGTCTGAAGACTGAAAATTAGAAGGTGCCTAGCCTGACATCTAACCTGACATCTAGCTTGACATCCGTGCAGCATTGTTGAAAGTGAACTTTAATGCTTCTGTTAAACTGACTAACTTAAGCGCAGTAATTAGCATGTAACATCTTGGTTGTTTCACCCATACACTCAAAAAAAGAGTCTTTGCCCTCATAATTGTACCTACATAACAAATTTAAACTGAATTAAATTGCTTAAAGTCGCCTTATTTTATGGAGTGTATGATAACTGAAACTCCTTTGGTCAGATGTTATTTTGCATATGTGCTGAGACTAGTTTTTAACGACTGTTTCCTTTTTTAATCAGCCAGCCACCCCTTCTAGACCTCCCGTGTTTGTGGACTGGGCATCAGGAGTGGCTCCTAAACCCGATCCTCGAACCATCAGCAAACATGTGCAAAGAATGGTCGATGTAAGCGCTTCCCTTTTTCAAGCACGGCCTCCACAGTGCGACTAAGCACCGCTGTTATCCAACATCGTTATTTCAACTATTCTCTTGCATGATGCCATCCTGACAGCCTGCCTTCCCCGCTATTGTTCGCTAACTACTGAGCAACAATGGTTTTTATTTGTTGTCATTCGCAGTCTGTGTTCAAGAACTACGACCACGACGAGAACGGCTTCATTAATCAGGAGGACTTTGAGAAAATCGCTGCTAGCTTTCCGTTTTCCTTCTGTGTCATGGACAAAGAGAAGTGAGTCTCTTGACAGGTCACGCATTCGCTCAGAGGTTATTTATGACTTCAGGGGAGAGGAAGCAAAAGTGGCATTTGTAGATGTGTAGTGGCGAGCTTAGCAACCGGAAACATAAAATAGCTGCAGAATTAACCATAAAGCTAGCGCTAAATGTGCACACGAAAACCAGCACAACTGATGGTGACAAGTTTTTTTTACAGCACTGGTTGCCAAAGTGGTATATGGTTTTTTACACACTGGGCAGATGAGTGGGCGTAGCCATTTATAAATATGGAGAAACATTAATGAAAATTAAAAAAAAAAAAACCTACAAAAATAACATGTAAATTACTAAATGTCTATTAATAGATTTTTATTATACGAGGTTCTTTTGCAATCATCCTGTATCATTCACAGCTCTGTTTCCTCTTTTAAACACCAGCTTAAAATATATTTGTTGTGGTTGTTTCAGGGAAGGCCAAGTCAGCAGAGAGGAGATCACAGCTTATTTTATGCGGGCCAGTGTCATCTGCTCCAAGCTGGGCCTTGGCTTTGTCCACAACTTCCAGGAGACCACTTACATGAAACCCACCTTTTGTGACAACTGCTCAGGATTTGTAAGGAAACACAAACCTCCTTGGTGCTATTTTCCTAAAAATGCCATTTGGGTTTTGCTCTTTTATATTTACTCGCGTAAATGTTGTTCTCTCTCTTTTCTCTCACAGTTATGGGGTGTCATCAAGCAAGGCTACAGATGCAAAGGTGAATATGGTGCTCTCACTCGTGTAACTTTGGTATCTCTGGCCAAATGTCAGTTAACTCAAATACTTGGAGAGGTACACTCTGTCTTGTGGGGAGCAGGTGAAATGGAGTGTGGTTTTTCGTTGCGTTGCATGTTGCTAGTTGAACCTTGCAGCACATGACAAAAAGAGACTGCACTGAGAACCACAATCTTCTTCCCCCTCCCCCGTCCTTCTAAAGATCTGAGAACTATTTGTTTGCTTGACAGTAAGCATGCAAAAAAAAAAGAGTCTGAGAGTTGCATTTGCAGAACAGATAGTGTTCAAAGAGAAGTGAGAAGTCAGTTTATTGAAGCTAGATCAACTTCGGTTCCTGTTGTGACATGTCGTGCATTCTTTTGGGCCTGCACAGACTGCGGGATGAACTGCCACAAGCTGTGCAAGGACCAGGTGGCGTTTGAGTGCAAGAAGAACACCAAAGTGACCAACGCCACTGACAGTCCGACCCCGAGCTCTACGCCGGTCACCACAGGCACTTCAGAGGGTGGGTTGTGTTGATGGGGTACACCCGCACTCAGTACTGTTAATCACACCATGTTTTTCTTGCATATGTTCCCGCACCGTCTCACCTCAAATATTTAGACAATAACAAATATCCAGCATGGAGTAATCACTAATTTTCTGTATCATGTGCCATCTTCTGGCAGAGAATTTTTAAGCCATTTGTTCATCGGTGAGACTGTTTTTGTTTCCTGTAATCACTGCCTTCCACACTGCACAGAAAATAAAGTAGTTTTTTTCTCACCTGTGCCAAAAAGAGTTTGCCATGGCTGTAAGAAAAAACAATTCTTGAACGCAAGGTCAGGTCTGCTGTGAGGGTGATTTCCCTCCATCTATCGCTAGGAACAGTTTCACTTACAGTAAAACCCAAGCTGCCCACCTGCTTTAAAAATGCTTCTATATTCGGAGCAGAAAAGCTTTCGTTTTTGCTTAATATGGGCTGACTTACTAAGAGATTTCTTAAAATCATAGGGCCTTATTTACACAGGCTCTTTCAAAATTAGTCTTTTTGACGTACTGTTTTGTCATATGGTTTATTTACCGTGTGATAACTGAACTGAGTCATTCTGTTTTAAGATCACTGATTGCTTTGAAAATAACCTTTTTAGGCACCAAAGTTACTTTAAAGGGGGTGCTGATCAGAACTTTTAAGTGAATAACGTGAAATAAAAGAAACCAAAGAAAGTTTTAAACTATGGGGGTAATCAGAATCAGAATCAAAATCAGAATCAGAATCGTGTTTATTGGCCGTGTATATGCACAGACACATACAAGGAATTTGGTTCCGGTAGATGGTAATCAATGGTAATCAAATTAAAAATATGTACAGTGATGTGTAAAAAAGAAGCAAAATGTCCAAATCTACTAAATCAATTATTTATAATATTATGAGGATGAACATCCGTTTTACTGTAGTTCAAATGGTAAATGGGCTTTGTAAAACATGCCTCATTCAACTACTCACACCCATTCATTCTACGCCTTTTCTAGTGCTTTCTATCTAGCATTCACAGGCATTCACATTCTAAAGAACGCATCGTAGAGCAACTTGGGGTTCAGGATCTTATTCAAGGATACTTTGGTATGCAGACGGGAGCAGCCAGAAATCAAACCACCAACCTTCCAATTAGTAGATGACCTGCTCTACCTCCTGAGCTAAAGCCACCACAAAATTGGTAATATACACTCTCTGGCCACTTTATAAGGTATACTAGTAGTTGCTACTAATGGTTTGGCCTTTTCATTGCATATATTCAACTAGGTGCTAGAAACATTGCTCAAAGGTTTAGGTCCACTATTGTTATGATAGTGTCACACATCTGCTGCAGATTTATCGGTTTCATATACATCATACAAATCTCCTGTTGGGCCACATTGCAGTAGGGGCTTTATGGGACCCTTTGGGCAGCAGAACCACCATTTATGCCCATCTGCTTGTATTTACCAAGGTATGCACAAGAGCATGTGTTTTGCATTTAAAAGCTAATAACCAGGTTTGAAGAGTTTTAAAGTCAAACTGCAGAACTGTTGAGGTTGTAAAAAAGAGGTCTTTGATGTATAGACAATAGTGTCATCTGCATAAAGTTGCGTAGAGCAATTAGTTAAATAGAATAGTAGATCATAAAAATAGAAAAGAAGCGGTGCTGGGGTATAAACTAGCAGCACCCCTTGCTGCTGAGTAATCAGATCCGATTTACACCCACTTAAAAAACTGCAAGCTGCTTTCTGTTGCACAAATAGGACTTAAACCACATCAATGCCTGTTGGGAAAGAACAATAGCATGGAGATTATCGGTGAGAAGATGCTGATGAACCAAGTCAAACGCATTGGTAAGCTTTGTAAGATGACCGTGATCAGCAGCAGAAAAAGGAATCGTTAGTCAATTTTAGCCCTTTAATTTCAATTGTATCATATTTCATACATGAGTTTTTGAGATCTCTACATGATTTTTGTGCGTGATTTTTATTTTTGTTTTTTGAAAAATGTGATGTATACAATCAGACACAAGTAGTGCTACTGTGAGCAATACATTGCACAAAAATGTTGGATGTAGCAGAAATTATACAAATTAAAACTCATATATTCAAATTATTTTTTTAGATCATTTGTCAGAAGATTCAATAAACACTCCAGTTAAAAAAAAAAAAAAGAGTTAAGAGAACAATAGCTGTGGAATGTTTCTGTCTGTTAATGTGTATTTTGAAATTAACAGAAATAATTACTAATCGTGTCCCTCTGCCCAGGTTCAGAAGAATGTCCTTTCCCCTACCCTCCAGACGACAGGAGAGACTGGAGCCCAGACTCCCCAGTCACTTCCAGTTTGAGACCTCGGAGAGTCCATAGCTACACCCAGACAGATGGACCCGAAGTATCGCCCACCTCAGCTGAGGCCGGCCGCCTTCACCCTTCTCTCTTAGTCCCAGCAACACCCACCCTCACCTCATGTCCCAGCCCGATACCCCAAAGAAAACAGCGACACTGTGCCAAATGGGAAAACAGAGCTTCTGTTGTGCAAAAGCCTAAAGAGCCAGAGGAGGAGAGCAAACCTACTTATGAAACTCTGGAACTGGTGAGTATCAAACTATGAATTATACTCTACTTTTATTCACCATATCGCCCACTTGTTATTTTAATATAAGGTTTCTTTAACAGGAGAACCAGAAGCTCCATAAAGCTAACGAGACACTACGTAAGAAACTAAAAGAGGCAGAGCGGGAGGTGGAGATACTAAAGACATTGCTGAAGAGGCATGCTCTCCACCCAGTGGAGGAGGACTCCTCCTCTTAGACTTATACATACACTGACGCTTCACCAAGGGGACTGGTGCTGCCTCCGTGTGGCAGCAGGTATGAATCCTAATTTATTGATCATGAACAGTGCAAGTATTTTATCAGTATAATGAGATGAGACTAACATGATATAAAGGGGAATACGTTGCACAAGTAGTTTTAATCAAGAAAGAAAAATGTGTGTCACCAATAATAAGGTTAAGGAATTTCTTAAAGGTGGTGGATTTTATAAAGCTAAATACAGTGTGATTAAAAAAGTTGGCTTTTTTAAAAAAAGAATAAAATACACATTTATCCAAATTACTTTTTAGTGGGAAGATGGTTTAAAAAAGGCTATTTTTAAAGCAGGACAAGCCCCTTTAATGTTCTCAGCAGCTTAGAAAGGTGACAATCAGTAGCTTGAGCATTACTTAATTTATTTAGCGAACCATTAAAAGTGCTTGCATCTAAAAGTGTGCAAACACAAGGCATCATTGAATGAAGGAATGCAGTATTTTTAGAGGGGAAAAAGGCATTTGCAGAATGTGTTTGATCAATTCTTGATCAGTTAATGAGCTTAGCTATTTATGTTAAACATAAAATGGAAATCAGAGGCTGCAGTAAAATGCATGAGCAGCGGAAAAGGTTATCAAAAAGTGCATGTCGTTACTAGCAATGACAGGAACCCACTGAGCTTAGAGCAGCAGAATGAGAGTGGGGGGGGGGGAAGCTCACATGTACAGATTGCTTTATATTGTTTTCACTGCTCATTTCAATGCACAACATGCTTCTGTCAATATTTATTGTGTGAAACACTACACACTTCATATGAACAGTGAGATATCTGAACATTTTGTACAGTATAGTGGTACTTTCATGGAGTTATTTATGCTTATGTTGGCTTCATATTGATACTTAAAAAAATGGCGTGTGCAGCCATGCTATTTTCATGTAGTGTGGCCCATTGTATGAGTGTTGTACTGTGAGCTGAGATATGTGTTTGTGATGTACATGTAATGTATTGTAAATACAAAGTATACACTGTGCCATTGTACTCATGTCAAGGTCCATCCTATTTCTCAGTATTGTTCTCTTACTGTTCTAATAAATAATTCATATTCTATAGTAAACATTTTCCTGTGTTACTCAGTGTGACCACCGGGAGTCACCAAAGCGTCACCATAAGAAGGTTTTCAGATTCATTTTAATGGTTGCTGGTTTTCAGTTTTCAGCCACAGAGTTAGCTGTTGTATGTCTGTCTCTAAAAATGTGCCCTGCAAATTGAAATAAGTGGTAGTTAAATTCAATAACATGCTTTTCAATGCTAAGTTTAAAATATGTCGCTTTTAACAACATCCACTACTAGTTTTAAAAAAAAAATAGCTCATCTCCAACACATTGTTTTGCAAGAATCCACAGACTTGTGCTGAAACATAAACCGTTAAAGACAGCATGTATCACCCTGTCTGCCAACTGTGCCAATCTGGCCTGTCCCTAGAGCTTTGCTGCAGGTAATGAGTCTGACTCCACAGTACATGTTGGCCTGTAGATAATGAGAGGGCAACTGTCTGCTGTTGCAGAAGGAAGAACTCAAACGAAGGACCTAATAATTCTCTTTTTTTGTCACTGCACACTGCAAACAGCAGGTGATTTATACACTACTATATTCCCGGTGCTGGGATTCAGTGTGTCTATATTCCTATAGCTGTATTTCATCAGATAAAGAAGGCCACTGTCTGAAAATATAAAGCACTTCCACATATATTGCATCTGTATTGTTGCCTGGACCAGGATAGCCTCTTAGGCACAGCAGCAGTTCCCGAGCCTAGCCTTGTGGTGACAGCTAATTTACTTTTATTTGAATGTGACATCCAGCTGCTGGGGAGTAACTCCTCGAGTCTACCAGGCTCCATGCACACTAATGCTGAATAATTTCCAATACCACGGCTGGCTGAGAGAAAGTGACAGAAAGAACACGTGTTAAACTTGAGAGAAAATGTCATCTCAAAGGCTGCTTTTTTTCAATCAAGGCTGTGATAAAAGCTTGAGAGGAGAAATGTCTTTACCCCGGTGTGCTAAAGTAGTCATCAAAAAGATAAATATATCAGACACAAATCCATTTACAAACCCAACAGAGACTGCAAACATAAGACATTGTGGTGCATTTGAGCCTGAAAGAGACCACAAGACACACGTAGGCTAAGTGATACAGAGTATGACTTCCTTCTCCATATACTAAGATCAAAATATGACCAACCAATTAAAGAGGCAGACAGAAATGATTTATCACCCAGACATCACTTGCTGTGTACTTGGGGGAATTGGGCCATTGTGAGATATCCATAAGTTAACTTAATGTGCTAAGTCTAATGAACACACTCTCTAAAACTAATCAGACAAAGATATGAGCCGACCATTTTATGTCCCCCCTGATAGCATGCAGAAAACACATCGGGAGCACACACAGGGGACTTTCCTTTCAAACATGAACAAGCGCCACTGCCGCAGTGCCTGCAGGATACAGGAACACCACAGCCAAACTCAGCTCCACCAATTCCCTTGATTATTAAACCGAGTTCATTAAGTTCTAATGATGGCCAAAGGACCATTGTGGAAGAGCAGAGGGAGAGGGAGAGAAACCCTGAGTAAAGGTGCAGGAAAGGCAGAGAAAGACACATTTTTTCTAAGGAATCTTCCAGAGGTGGCTTTAAAACTGAAGCTGTGGTGAAATTTTTTAATTAACCTCGATGATAGCGGAGGAGTGTAACGGGAGAAGAGAAGTGGAGGAGTTCTGCAAAGACTAACAGTACCACTCAGCTGCCTCCCCCTCTTTCCAACCTTTGTCAGTGAAACCTAAAACAGTCAGTTTTAGATTTCTAATGCAAGCTAATGCGCCTATGAGCTCTAGGTAAACACAGAATAGCAAGAGAAGAGTTAAAGTCTGAAGCTGATATGAGGGTAATGAATGTGTGGGCACCACTGTGTGTGCATTTACACACAGAGAAACATCAGGCTGCCCTTTCTGGCTCTGGCTTCCAAATAAAGAAGCTATATACACACACACACACACACAGACACACACACAATGCAACCTATGGGTGGAGAAATTCATATCCTGCAAATATCCAGTGAAGTGGCTTCATATTATTCATCTTGCTGGCATACCAGCAAGACTTTTGGAATAGGCATATATTTTTGAGGCTTAGAAAAAGAGGCACAGTGACAGAATGGTGTGTTTAAAAAGCCAAAAAATACATAATTCCTCGTGGTTGTTTTGTGTTTGCAGTGCATTCCTGCAACTTGTAACCTAGAGCATCAGTGATCTGCATCACAAGGAAAAGACTTAGGTGCTGTTTAGGTGATGTGAGATGCACACGCTTCATGAGTGCAGCTGCCAGTGTGATTTATGATAGATATTCACTCCCTTGTTGTTCCCTAAGGCGTACTTTGGTGGAAAGTGAGAGTGGTATAAACAAAAAAAAGAAACTCTAAAAGTTATAATTGCCCTGAAACAAACACTTTTATATTGGCTCACATCTGTGTGAAATTGAAAAGCAGATTGTTGGCAAATCTATGTCTTGTTTTAAGTTACACAAGATGCCAAAAAACGAGAGACATCTGAAGGCAAACACTAATGGTTATATAGCATCTAACAGAACAAATACTTCAAAGACAGCCTGGAGAAGACGCAGATTAACTGATGAAAAGATTAAACCAGGTGGTGATTTTTTTTTAAAAAAAGAAAAAGAGGAAGAAGAAGGAGAGAAATCGCAGGTATATGAGAGCTGAAAGAAGAACAGATGCTGCAGTGCTGGGGTAACCAGAAATGCTCTCAACAGTCAGCAGAACTCCTTGCCAAAATCAAGGAAAGTGAAGCAAAGCATGGCTGCAGCAAATGCAGAGCAACATACAAGCTCCAGATATAGAGCAGAGATGGGAGATAGAGGTAGGAGGGGAGTGAGTTCCTCCCAGTGGGAAATGCTTATGAAGGTGAGACAGAACAAATCAAGCAGCCGTCTAAGCCAGTCTCCACCTGGACTTTTGAATTCAACATCCCCTCTGAGCAGCGAGACACAGTGGGAGTTCCCCACGTGTGACAGCAGCCTTCTCTCTATTAATGCAAAAACCATAAATGCTGTAGATACGACTAAAATGAGAAATTCCTTGTCTTTGTTTGTGATACTGTGGACAGCTTGTGTTTTGCAGGATTCTTAATAAAGACTCAATAAACTATAAAACACTTCATATTTCATTTTAATGTTATTTCGTGTTTATTAATACATCCAAACCAGTGGTGCTCAAAAACAGCTGAGCTATACTAAGAATTGAAGAAAATCTAATAATAGAATATACCATTACTATAAACTACAACATGAACTCTAGAGTAATTAAAAAAGACTACAACCAGATTTGCGAGGCCGTATTTAGAAACGTTCTAACAGAGGCAGATTGAATGTGATTAGGTTAATGGAGGGCCATTCATTCAAATGCCTTTTTCTACAACAAAGAACTTTTAACATTACGTTCACACATTCACACAAAGGTTCAGGATACTTTAACATGCCGACTACAGAAGCCGGGGTCCAAGCCATCAACCTTCCAGTTAGTAGACAACCTGCTCTAGATCCTGAGCCACACAGGGGAGGTAAAAAGATGTGGCGATTCCAACTGACAGCAACATCAGAAAGAAGGAGCAGACTGAAACAATAGAGAAACACCAGGGGCTGACAGAACAACCAGAAAAGACTGGAATAGATGAAGAGTGAAGACCAGTGCTATAAACACCCCAAACTGGGAGAATGGCACAGCACCTGAGGAAAGAAAAGTGCAGTCCACAGGAAAAACTAAGACACTGTTTAAAAACTGTTAAATTTCCAGGCCTCTGGTACAAGATCTGATCTTGAAGACACAAATACAACCCTCACAAATGCATATGTTTGGTGGAGTAAAGATGAGGCTTTGAAACCCAAAAGCACCGTACCAACTGTCAAGCACAGTGTTGGTAGCATCATGCTCTGGGTCTGTTTTGTACAAAGTGGATGGACCTCAAAATACTGCAACCTCACCTCAAATCAGCAGCTAGAGGGTTGAAACTTGGATACAATGAAGTGAATCCCAAACGCATCAAAACTGGGTTTCCATTTGATAAAGCAGGTTGACACTAGCTTCTGGAGTGCCTTTCCCAATGCCCTCAAATCAGTTGTGAAAATTTGCGGGCTGCACTCAAAGGCTGAATCAGTGCCAGGAAGCGAACCAATTAAAATGAACTCAACCAAATTTGTCAAGAAGAGTAATCAAATATTCAGCCAGAATTAACGGAGAAGGTTGTTGTGTAGGCTTCCACTCTGGAAAAAGAGCACTTCAAAGAAATAATTTAAAGCCCCAAATTACTATAACGTTCATTGCCATGATGAGTTGATGTAAACTTCTGACCACAACTGTGGTGAGCATGAGTCATGATTCATGAGTCAGCAGAGTTAAATAAATAAATATTTCATAATTTAATAATTACGCCTCTTGACCTAACCAGTGGCATTGGAAAAGTTAAGAACCAACTGCAATTTATAATGTTTAAAAGACTGTTATTACGTGTAGCAATGATGATATTGGCCAAGAATTTAGTTATTTCAATTTCACATATCTGCCCCATTTCTCGAGCCTACTTGGAAATTTGCTGCAGCTTCTTCAAATGTGATTAAAGGATCAGCCAACATGCATCTGAAAGCATCAAGATGATCGCAGCAGGGCTTTGAGACCCCACAAGGAAAAGCCATCATCAATTGAAATTTGCCTCTGGCTCTGATGTTAACCTCTAGAGCCTTAACTTTGCCCTTTGTGAAATTGATTTGCTTGGGAATAGATTTATACACTCAGACCAAATATTACCCTTTAGATGTATTCAAAACAAATTATATATCATGTTTAACAATTTCCCTGGGCAGTCTGCCCCACTGATTTCCCTGCTATTTCTCTGCCCCTCCATGCTCCTGTAATCCTCTGTCCCCTGCTCCCATTTTGTTGGCCATTCATCTAAACCCTTGACTTGCTGGTCACTGGGTCCGTCTCTCATGTGCCCATGATTGTTTTACAAACGGTTTTTGTAGCCTTTTGTAATTCACCTCCCTCGAGCTCATTATTTTTCACCTATGTCTTATTACTTGCCCTTGGTTTTTGTCATCACCCTTACCTTTCCCACCGTTGCTTAGTCAGACTGTCTGTGTTGCTGTTTACAATAAAGACGTATCTTTCTAGTAAGTTTTCAATACAGTTGCATGAATTTACTACTATGTAACATGCTATATTAAGACAGATAGCACTTACTTTAAGCTTAATTTTACCTCTAATACTGATAGGACTTTATTCAAGATAGCTGCTGCACTCAATTTGCATATTCCAGCTTTTACACAATACATTGGCACAGTTAATCTTTAAACAATCGTTGCTTGCTCCAGAATGTGCTTTCCAGCAGCAGCAGCAGATTCATTGTGGATTTCATAGTTGTGGGCAAATTAAGTAACCGGAGCACCGTTTTTACACCTAATCAAGCACTATGTGATAGTACATAAAATGGATCATCAGCAATAACTGCTCCATGGCCACTGAATGCATCCCTTTAGGAAGTGAAAATATAAATTGTATTTATTAGTCTACTATCAAAGAAAGGATACACACTGGAAGCAAGCTGCACATTTTAAATGGATCTCTCTGTGATTTTATTCTCTAATTAGGCAGTAGTTCGGGGGTGGGGGTGGGATGGGGGCTTTTTTCATGCTTTTGATTGAACATCGCGACCCAGGAACTTCACTGAGCCTGTAATGTTCTCTTCAGCACATGATCCGTTAATGCTACAATCAAACCAAATTAGTTTCAGATTTCAGGGACGAGGGAGCGCTAACGTGATAATTTGTTAAACGGAGTTTCACTCTGCTGCAGGAATGCGCCAGAAGCTTGTTTGTTGCTGCAGAGACAGAGAGAGAGCGAGACCATCCATTTACTGGCACCATCAGCGGCACGCACCTCTCCATGAAGGCTGGCTGAAATAGCCAAAGGACTTTAATGAAGGCCAGCAGGCTGTTTAAAAGCCTTTTAGCTACTGTTGATCACCCACCCACCACTGTTGCATTCTCCATTGACCTTAGATGTAAGGACATGTTCAGGTGCACAGCACAGTCTACCTTAAATGCCTTGAGGTGACATCTGAACCTGGTGCATCATAACAGCACAAAACCATTAATATCACTTACTGCTCAGAGGCATGCATCACTTAAAGGTCAGAAGCAGAGGTCTTTCTATCATTCATGTGACACATCTGCTTTCTTTGAAGGTCAGATACCCAGAAAAAAAAGTGGAAAGGAGGAGGCTGGATTGTCACACTGGAGGAAATAGAAACTTATAATTGTAATAAATCATTTATAAAGCAAACAAACTTGATTGTGTTGGAGCAGCACAAAAGGAAAAGAGAGATTTTGATATATATGCAAGGTGGTGATCTGTACTGACAGCGTCAAACCCGGTTGAATATTTAACAGGTTTAATACCAGCATTTTCACAGACACCATCACTGTTAAGATTATGATCCAGCTTTATTATTTGACACATTTCTGATGCTGTATTTCACAATAATCACTATCCAGGATCACCTTGTTGATCCCTCAAGTCGGTAGTGCGAAGAACGCAAGTTAATTCGGGTCAACTTGAGAGAAGTTAAACACCTCACGCACAGCTCTCTGCCATCTGCAACCATCCGGCCCAAAGGGACCAGCCAACTGTTCAGATTAATGTGATTTGATGCTTTCCTCCTTGCACGAGTCCCCGGAGAGTGACCATTAGCAGCGTAACCACTTTTCCTTCAGAGTAGGATAATGGGAAGTGAACGATGGTCATCTTTTTTTCTTGATGCTAATAATTGGAGTGGGTTTAATCGGCAGTAAAAGCAGACATATCCGTATTGTTTAAGAGCCATACGTATATATTTCTAGATTGAGAAATTTCACAAGATTGAGAAATATGACTCGCGACCTTCATCTGCATGAGGGGAGGACCACGGATAATCTGAACAGACAGCTCAAGCCAGCGCTGCCACAGCTCTTCATTTATACATCCCATCGCCTGGGAACCTCTCTCCTGACATGTCAGAAACCTCAAAATCTCAAATCCCAGAGGAATCCATGAATGGTTGCACAACATCGGGCATGGACCACGTCAACTCCAGAATTTGGGATATTTTGATGAGTGACGATATGAAGGCCACTTTTACCAGCCCAACTGGAACATTTTTTTTTGTGACTGCCTGGTTAAATGTGTTATACCTTGGACTTAGCAGTGTTGCAATTACTTGCAAGAGTTCCTTACACATACTTTATAACTGGGGAGGGAAGTGGACAATGAGAGAAGGAAAAACAGAAATAATGAGCAAAAACAAGGTCACATGCATTCACCATAGTTTAGAGGATCACTGGAAGAACTTTGTGGCCTTGTTACTTTTTGAAATGCACTCAGAGCATCATTAAATATATCTAAAAGTGCATTTTAATATCAGTTATGTAACGAAGGCGCTATTCTAAGTTTTAAAAAAATCTGTAAAAACATGTAATAATCTCATTTAAATATGGACTTTGAACTACGTTAGATACATTTAAATGTACTCTTTAATACTAATTATAATTCAAAGTTATTGCTTTAGAATATTTCTGAATAACAATAAAAGAAAACTTTTGTGGAAATAGATGGTACTTTTTTGTCATCTCTTCTCATCATTCTGAGACCAGAGTGTTGCTTGGATAGTGGTGCCATCACACATATGAACACTATTACTTTGTGAGTGTTGAATGAAATATCATATCAGCCCTTTCTGGGGTAAGAGCATTTATTTTTCCTTTCTTTGATAGTTTGGTGCAGAACAATCAATCATTTCATCACTCTTTAACAAAGCAAATTATGCTTTGTCATGAAGATCAAATACACCTGAAAGAAAAAAAGTCTCCTCTGCTGTCTCTGTGATTTCCTGGTTTCTCTCACGCTTGCTTGCCAATGCAACTTGGCGAGCAAGCCTGCAGTTACTGGAACCTTTGCATGGAACTATGACATTTAGTAGATGTAGTTTTAACGTCAGCGCTATCTGCTGCTACAGTGTGCATGGATTTAGTGTTTCCAAATTAGATCTATGCATACACATACAACACTTCTGCAATATAATATGTCGGACGTAGGAAACATATGACTATATATTGCGATAATGGAGACGTTTCTGGTGCATCAGTTGTAGTAACCCAGAAAACCCATGTGTTTCCTCGACAGGTTCACCCTCTCTCCTTCCTCTTCCTTAGTAACCATGGTTACCTTGGGTGTCACATTGTCAACCTATTTTAAGAAACTATCGGCCCCTATATAGAGTACCACACACATACACAAACACACACACACACCTTGTAGGAGGAAGCCACCCTATTTGTCATGCTTTCGGTTATGCACTGTGTAACACTAGCTAATCTCTTTATGGTGCATGCAGTGTAAATACATCACCAGGCCGTGTTAAGTTCGTTGTACAAGACACTCATTAAGATAATGCAATTTACTACAGCCATTCCTTTCTCCATCAAGACTGATTGCAGTAACTTTATTTAGTACTTGAGGCTAATCTAAACATATGCACATGTTAGCAGGTATTAGCTCATCTATGTATTTAAACCTAATTTTGCCAGTCAAGTGGGAAAGTGGAACCTGCTTCATTCTCCCCTTTTACTCTAAGAAAGTGTGTTTGAGACCATTAAGTGATGAGGAAAGTGTTTACTGAGGTAAAAGATTGGACCAGCTGTGTATTTTTCCACTTCCACTATAATTGAAACCAGAAGAGCAACCCCCCCCCCACCGTCAGTCTTTGGAAAGACTGCAGATTTACGGCACTTCTGGCACTGGCTAGACTTTTCAGACTGGCAAGCGTCATCCATCTTTCATATCCTGGGTACTGAAATATCTCAACAAGTATAGCGATAGATTTTCATGAAAATTAAAGCAGACATTCACTGTACTGAGACAACACACTGGCCTGACATCTAATAGGTCAGTTTTTACCCCCAGTGACGATAATAACATGAAATCCAATAAAAAGTTGCATTTTTTTTTCCTTGGTGAATTTAACAAATGCGTTTGCAGGCTTTCTTGCCTTGGCAACTATTAGTTTTAACATGATTGGATTTGTCAAAGGCAATTTCTCTGTTAAGACTTCCACTAACTTTATGTAACTGTCTGAGGTTCAGCTAAAGTCATGCACAATGGACATACTTTATGATCTGTGCTAATTAACATTGGCATGCTGTAAAATGAGACGGTCAACAAGGGAAGCATTACCTCAGCTAAAATTCAACATGTGAGCGTTATCACTGTGATCATGTTAGATTCTCAGTGTGTATCGTTTAAACTTATTGGGTGTTGTGTCAGGTGATTTCAAGCAGAATGCTATCGAATGGGCAAAAGCCAGAAACAGTGATTTCAATTAGAAATACATCACTGACGAAGCATAAAAATCACAAATCTAAGATAACTTCTTATATCCTGCACCTCAGCAGCAAATTGCTTCTATTCAGTTGAAAATGTCCTTGAAAATGAAGGGAGAGTCCTCGGGTTTTCCAGCTATCAGTAAACATCAGTATCCAGCAGTTCCCAGTGTGTGTTATTCGCTTGCAAAGCCAAAATCTACATGAGACTTTCTTCCTGACAGTTTGCAGTGCCACAGTGAAACACCATGTGCACCTTTGGCTCAATGTCATGTGAAAAAATAGGTCATTATGAAATGAATGAGAGATTAAAGAGGACCTGATTAAATCTCCATCAAAGCCATCACTCAGTATAATGAGCACTTCAATAAAATATGGATATGCCAATAAAATATGTATACTTCCAGAAGTCCCTAGTGTTTAGCTGACTTAACTTTAGTGTCCAGCATCTCTGGAGTCACAGTTCATTTTCCATTACCCTTAATAAATCTGTAAGTGGGTGCACGGGCCAGACTTCTGGACATATATTTATTCACAAACGTGGATGTTCAGCTCAGAATTTAGACCAAACGGGAGAAAAAAAAGCAACACCTCCTCTGTGGTTTAGCATGCTCTGATTGCTCCAATTGTGGTTGTGAGGTTCTCATTACATCCTGCAGATCGCCTCCGTTCCTCTCTTGATGTCGAGAATAAACAACACAGACACTGGATGTGGCAACTCTGGCCTTGAATGCAGGAAAAAAATGCATTTCAATGAATTATGCACAGCTAGACATCTATTATTCAGCCTAACAAGGAAAAGCAATGTCAATTATTGCGCAGACATGTTGTCACATATCATCCACAGTCATATCAGCTCATGCAGAAGCTTTCGGTAATTGTTCTCCCAGTGACATTCTTTCTTATGTGAGGAAAAATTCTTCACAAACTGTGCCAGGGTCGTGCTGATCTTATTGCCAACATACATTGCATTAGCTTAATTATTGCTGTCCTAATTAGAGTGCATTACAATGTCCTGAGTGTGCAATAAGATCATGAACTCACTGAAAAGAAAAAAATATCAGCTGGATCCTCTCCCTTTACATTGCTTTTCAGGGCTCTGTTGCCGCAGACAGCTGTTGCGAGGTAGATGACCAAAATGATGTAGTAGAGGAGACCGGTCATTTAATGAGCCTTGGACCAGAGTGCTCCGATGGATGAGCTGTTACAGAAAGCACTTCCTTCATCTTAGATCCTGATGATTAGTCTTCTCCCAGGGGTTACACGCGTGTGCACTGATTCTCTTAAAAGGCTGTCCAAGTCAACGCATACCCTGTGGCGCGGTGCTCAGATGTCACTGACACAGAAAACGATCGCGTGGCAGGGCATCGTGGATTTCTGGCAGGGTGTTAAGCCATATTCGTCCTGCGGAAACGAGACTCACGTCTCCTGCGGGTGCATTAGAGGCTTTTGAAAATGAAAGGCTGGCTAACGCTCACAAACGAAACGAAACAAAGTAGTCCTATCCTGATCTTTTGACACCCACAGGAATCCCTGGGTTATATTGTTTATTTGTCACAACACCAGCCAAAGTGACAGCGCGCGCTGAAAATAGCTTTTTAAATAAGGGCAGCCACAGCAGTCTGCCAGGGCTCAGATAATAAACCCTCCTGAAATTACAGCTCAGAGAAGAACATTAAAGAGGAACATTAGGGAGTGTGTGGCTATTGATCCAAATCAGTGGAGGAGTTTTACGGTGCATGCATAATATAAGCTTCATGAAATGAAATAATTAGTTTTACAGTTTTTGTTCTGGCAGAATATGGCTTTCAGCTACATTAGATTGCAGAACGTGATGAAATCTATGACAACCTTTACATCAGCATTTTAGTTTGAGTGTTTGCTGCACACCAAAAGATTTCATTTATATGACGGAAGCTATAATATACTGACAAAGTTTATCTGGGACACTGAATCTACCCAATCATTAGAGTTTCTTAAATAAAATGCAGTCATGATCAAATGGCTTAGAAGATCAGCTAGTTAAGATAAAGTAGAAATTAGTCCTTTTTAAACTTCTTAAACTTCATTAGCAATATCTATGTATGTGCTATAAGATCTTTTTGCACTTTAATCCATGCAACTTTGGTTTTGTGTTAAATATGAGTCACTTAACTCATGAGTCACTTGAACTCTACCTACTAAGCAGAGATAGCTCAGTAGGTAGAGTGTCCGCCCCATGATTGGAAGGTCGGGGATTCAAATCCACCAAACTGCTACCCTGAGGTACCCTTGAGCAAGGTACTGTCTCTACCCACTGGATTGCTAGCTGTCTACTGCTTCACTCAGTGAAGCAATGGGCAGCAATTTCCTACGGGATTAATAAAGTATACATTATTATTAACACCAAATCATCAACTACTGACCATCTAGTTCTATACACATTGTCTGTTTCATAAACTTTCTTTTCTTTCAGATGAAAATGCATTAGCTGTCTGTTGAGTCCACTCTTTAAGAGTGCTGAAGGTGGGGGCTTAGCAATTAGATTAAAATGCCAAAACATTCCGTGGAGCTGAGGAAAACTGCATATTTCAATATTATTTTTCTTTTGGGCTTGTCAGTGAAAGTAACTCCTTTTGCATTTCACACATTCATTTCATCATTTCATCAATAGACTTCAGTGACGCGCCCTCCTGTAGGTTCTCGCTTACGTGCGCGAGTCACTGATTTTGAGGTGGGGTTGCAGTGACAGGTGCAAACACCAGGTAACTGACATGATGCAATGAGACAGGGCAATGAGTCACTACCGCCCTCGGCGAGCTCCCTTGCCTTAACCTGCAGCCGCTCCTGAACGATTACCTATTTATAACCCTTCCGCATGAGTCCCACAACCCCTGACAGACGGCGAAGCCTGCTTTCGTCTGAGCTCTCTTTTGCACAGAAGCATATTGAAGTTGTAATGCTAATTCCTGAGCTGTTTAATAAACGCTTTAATGTATGATCTTAAAAAGTGGAAAGCTGTAACATATGCCGGGTGGTCCCATGACAAATGAGGGACAGCAGCTCTGACAGAGGCGGGCATGCATAATTGGTAATTTTCCTTATTAGACTGATGGGATAGAGTAAAAGTGAGTAAAGCCACATCTCTGCAAGTCATACAGCGCACTGTCATGCCTGGCTAACTCATCACCTGGAATACCTGCAAACACACTCCGAAGGATTAACAGTGTGTAGTTCATTAGGAGAGATCCAAATAAAAAATCATCTGAGGTATTGGTTCTTGAAAACCCTTAAATCCCTGTAAAGAAGCAGTGTCAGTACTTAATAGCGTTTTGGTTTTGGGGTTTTTTTTAAGTTTGTGAATCCAAGCAAACGATGAACAAAGCTGTGATTTTTGATTTTCTATTTTGTTGTCTTTTCCTTCACAGCTCGGACTTCTGGCACACCATCACTGCATTAGAGCGAATCCATCATATTAATGATCCTGAGGCCACTTCATTATTCACAGAGAAGCAGCTCTGCTGTCCAAATAAATTATCATTGGTGTTCCATTAATGGAAGTTTTCAAATCTAGGCACAGTGATGCCATTAATCTGAACAGTGCGTCTCTCTCTAGAGGACAGTTGGCTACTGTACCGGTGCCAGCGATCTGTGAAGATGAGAAACTCCCCACTGTCCTCATTCAGGTTCCGTCTCCTGGATGAAGTCCAATTATGAGTGACGTTAACTGCTGCGACTCCAGACTGGATCTCTCCCAAGTTGCACACTTTGCATTTGTTATGCGCTGCTAAAGGGGAGCGTGCTTGCAGGTGAAGGGTAGAGCCACAAAGTGGTGCTTCTGTCTGAAATTGTGGATGACAAACTCCGACCTTTCCCCTCCTGATGGAGCGCTTTCAGCTAATTCGACACATATTGCATTTGTGTGTTAGATAATTGCAAAAGCCAAAAGCCTCTGCCGGTCTCTTGGGATTTCCGGCGCATCCATTCCCGCTGCGCCGGCACGCAGACGCGGGCCAGCTTCCAGACACACACTGTTAATATTCTGATTGAACATTTGTGGAGGGACCTTGAGAAGTCACATACTCCGCAACTTTCTAACGCTTTAATGAAATTGCTTCTCATAATGTTGGCATTCACTGACTATTATGTTTTTCATTATGACAACCTTCCGTGGGAGTCAAGCTCATTTTCATTTTCTCTGGATGTAAGAGGGCAGTAAATCCATTTCCTTTAATGCTCTGCACTGTGTGGATTTATTATCAAACCCAACAAATACTAAAGTAAATTTCTATAATATGGCTCGCTGAAATTAATTTGCCTGATAGGACACTTTATGGTAAATAAATGGACCTTTTGTTTAAAAAAAAAAAAGGGGGGGGGGGGGGGGGGCTTGTGTTGTGGTTGTACACTCTTAACACTATCTGTTTCTTTAAAAGAAAAAGCCTCTATCTGAAGCTAAACCTATTTTTTTCACTCACAACCTTCATAGATCAATGTACTCTTTTTTTCTTGACAATGACAGGACACAACTCTGTTATGTGCTTCCTGGCCAGCTCATTCCACCCTGAGTATGGTGTGAGTATGAGGCAGTATTTACCTGCAGCTTTTCTTCCTTCTGTGAGTTCACAAGTCTGAGGCTTGCATTATGCCTCCGGGGTTGGAAGGAGCTCCAATCTGTGTTCCTGCCAAAACCTTCACCATATGCAGAGCCTCCTCCTGCTCCTGCACCTGAATCTGGCACTGCAGGAAGGGAAGTCCCGCTGTTTTCCCCAAACTGACTTCTCTGTGCATGATGACTTTCTCACGCAGCACCTGTCTACAATAAAGACCGGGAGCAGAAAAATGGTCAGTAAAATAACCGCAAATATGATTCACACTTGTAATGGAGAGGAGTAGGTCTATTGGTCTGAAACAGTGCAGTAAATACACAAACATGTCTAAATTAAGCAATCTGTCAAGTGTTCTAACAGACTTTATGGTTTATTTTTGCCTCTTGCTAATCCCATGGGCTGTTTCTGTGGTCAGAGGTGCTCTGCTGGCTTAGACCTTGCGAAAGTGCTTAATCAAACATGAAATAACACACAGAACGGTCACGTGGGAAAAGCTGCTTAAATCCTTAACCCCCCCCTTTCTTCGCAGAAGCCAGCAAGGCCAGATCAAATTAAGTGGTTTGATACTTTCTCTGCCAATCGGATTAAGCTGATTAATTCCCAAAAGTGTTTAAATGATTAAAGCTAGTTAATGGGCCTTAGGAAAGTTCACGGTGTCAGAGTCGGCTCCGATATCAAACACAGGTGGAGGAGAATCAATACAAAAAGGTAAGTGTGAAAACCTAATCGCTTTTACCTTTGCTTTTTTTCCTTTCTTTTTTCTTGACGGTTAACAGCACACACATATCTGCATATTCAGCTCTAATTATCTTTTATGTTTCTCGAAATTTGACGACTATAAAGAGGGGGGGGGTGCTTGACAAATAGCGCATCTGCCATGTAGTGACACAGTGCCTAAATATAGAGCGGAAAATGGAGCA
>VUQG01019279.1:0-27119 GCA_015106755.1 Etia nguti | reverse complement strand
CAGATCCTCATTAGACAATGTTCCTTTTTCCTGCAGTGAAGGAAAGTGAAGGGAGAGAAAGAGAAGGAGAGAGACAGAGAGCAAGAAGGAAAGAAAGAAGGAGGAAAAGGAGGAGGATAAACTGTTACAGGTTCCGCCTCGCCCCCTCACCCCCTCTTCTAATATACTCGTCTCCTGAGGGAGTGGTATCCATCACAGAGACGGCTGGGCTGTTATGCCATGTCGCCTCGTGCATGTGAACACAAGGTGACTCTAAAAGAGAAGCAGCTCACGTGAGCCCAGTCTTATGAATGCAGCCCCATGTTTCCCCCATAAAGTGTCCATCAGCGCCTTAATGCATCTCCCAGTGAAAGTGACAGAGCCTGGGCTCGCACATTATTAACTCCAGACATTTTTATGAGCCTGTGGAACAGAGTGCTCCTTCTGAATAAGATATGTGTCCGGTGTTCAATGGCACTATATCAGTCTTTTACTTTTTGCCACAGCATGACGTCCCTTGATAGACAGTTTTAAGTGTGTTTTTCATGCCCATAAACTACAGAATGAGTCCCTGTAAATGCTATAGCTCCTCTGATCAGTATAATTATTATATTTTTCCTAGAGTATGATCTGACTCACATTTTTCCTGTGTGTAATCTATTATGTTACCAGTTTGCCTGCATGGGAAATACATCTACATTAATGTTATGCGAGCTGTGTTTACCATGATAAATTGCAGTATGTAATCAAGAGCAGCTCCTGGGAGTGGGGTGAAAGGCACATCCAAATTGGCAGTCTCATGATAAATGCATGGGATTTTTCTAAAATATTAATCAAATCTAAATGTGCAATGAATTTGATAGTGGCTTACTCCTGGGCTATATTTGGAACCAATTCAGAGCCGTGCTGGGACAGGAGACAATGAAATTAAATTAGCAAATCTTCTTGAAACTAGTGATACAAGCTGGACTCATGTGAAGAATGGGAAACCCTAAAAATTTGTGTAGCAGCAGGATAGCTTTACAAAAATGTTTCCGTGTTGTATTTTATCTTTAGTGGGCGTTCTCAGCGGGGCGAGAATAACACCTAATCGTTTTACTGTGAAGGTGCGAAAGTTAGAAGCAGAGCGATCATTTCACGATACAAATCAGATGCGTTTGCAAAGTGGGAATGGTGGCTCACGTGATCACACATTTCAGAGGCTATATTAAGAACCTGATTCGAAAAGGACTCTTATGCAACAATGCAAAATAGAACCGCTGGGAGGAGGCGTAAAAAAGAAGAAACCCGGCCGACACTTGAGATGCTGAATAGAGTTAGACGACCAAGCTAGAGGGAAGTTTAGAAATGTCAAATCCTTAGTCGGTAATAGAGTTCACGGCGCGACTCACGCAGCCAATCAGTTGGCTGGAGTCAGCTCAGCCTCCGTTGGAGTTGTTTGGAGCCCGAGCCTCGGTGAGATACTGTGCGTAAAATCTGCCTTAAACGCAGCAGCGGCACTGTCACAGCATCCAGAGTCCATCCTCACACACACGGACTTACTTCCGTTTGGAGGGGAGCCGCGTGTTGTTGCTACGATGGCAGTTTTGCGAAAACTGTTAATGTGAAGTGGGAAGGTGGGTCCACTGCTCCGTCTCCATCGACTCAGTTGCGTCGAGGAATGATGCTGAGCAAACCTGCGGGAGGATTTTCAACTACAGGTAAGATGACTGTCGGAGATGTTCAGCTGCTGGTTGCCACAATATATTCTTAGGCTGCTGTTCTAGGATAGATATATATCTGAGAGTAGTACAGTGGGAACAAATAGGAAATTCCCTCCATTGTACATTGAAAATTAAGTTTTCCAATTTTACGTGAAGGACGCACCACAATAGGGAAAATATATTGTGCCTTTGTTTGTGTTTGTGGCTAAGAAAGTGTCATGTATGGATAACCCATAGCAGATTAAACAAAGACAAGGTAGATAGACAGAGGGACAGAGGTGGTCATTAATAATCGCGGAGTCCAAGACTCTCATGTGCTAAGTGCACTTATTCCAGTGTCTGATGAATTATTTGTGGATGTGAGATGTGATTTTTGTTGTCTAATGTAGTGTGTAATGGAATTCCTTGTTATCTGAAGAGCGGCTCGGGCACAGGAGCATATGAGAATGGACACAGTGGTGAAGATACTGAGCTGAGTGTTGTGTGCGTGTACATATGTGTGTGCGTGTGTGGGCTCACATTCAGCCACTGGCCCACATTATTCATGCTTCCCCACGGCAAATAACTGTGAAACCTATTGTGGATGCATGAGCTTTTTATTTTTTTTAATCATAGGAGGTCAAAGGCTCCAAAGTTCTCCTGTAAATCTGCATGTCTTTAAGGTCCGCTGCAAGGAAGTCATTGCATATGGAGGAAATAATGCATCTGTTATAACACCCTCTGCCTGTTTTATTGTTTGCTGTTTGTGTAGACTGTCAGAGGCAGCCATAGATAGATAGATAGATAGATAGATAGATAGATAGATAGATAGATAGATAGATAGATAGATAGATAGATAGATAGATAGATAGATAGATAGATAGATATTTTGTCAAACTCCTGTATTTCTGTATGCCATTATGTTCCACTCAGTCACCTCCCAGTCCTCAAAAATCAAAATCTCTGTGCAAAATCACAATCCCGTCCAAATGTACTTGTGCATTTCCAACCCTGCAGCTTGTTTCTCAGTTTTCAGACTTTCAACTAAACAAACACATGACATAACATAACTTGGACTTATTTCATAACATAATGCAGCGGCTTTATCTCATTTTACCATTAGTCACGGGATGAAAAAAATGAATTTGATGGATGAAGTCCACAGGGACTGACCGTTTTGCAAAACAAAGTAGTGTATTTGCTTAACCCCAGATCTGGACATGCTTATATCACAGAGCCTCTCATTGGTGGACCCGTTGCCTTAGTGACTGCCTTTCCTGACAGTGTTCTTGTTTTTGTTTTTTACTGTTTTTGTTGTTGTGTTTTTAATTGCTATTATTTTACATAAAGCAGTCATTTATTATTATTATTGTTTATCTTCGACTCATTAGTCCCACTCTTCAGCTGCATTTGAACCTCCAGGCAGAGTCGAGGAGGCCACTTCAGACTTGTCAAATTAGTATGCACTGCGAAATACAGCACCAACTATCATCCTTTCTCCACATTTTCATTATAGGAAGCTGTGACATGTGGAAGATATTTTTTCGCTAAATGTTTATATAAAACTGGACGGGGGGCGTGTGAGATGCAACAGTTGAACATACACCAGATGGTGATTTTTATGGCTCAGACTGGTGAGAGCTTGGGAGAGGAATGCTGATTGTCAAACAAGATGAAATATTTCCTGCATTAAAAATCTGTTCTAGAGGGCACATTTTCATGCTTAGATCAAACTGGGTTCCTATACCGCACTTAGATTAACTCTTTATTCCCTAGAATGTGCCGTGATTAGATTTGACTTCTTTCTTTATGTTTCAGGTTTTATTAACTAGAGGACTTTTTTTTCAGCTGCCAGACTTCCCGATATTCTCTGGACTCCGTCCTTTGATCCACAAGACGTTTGAACCAGCCCTCAGTCATGGAGAGCCTCAGCGAGCTCCAGAACCCCCTGCTGGACAAGACCAGCAGTCATGCAGTTCCTAACGACTACCAGGGCTACCAGTGCGACTACCCAAGCCAGCCTTATCACGACACCCTAATTGGCTACTACTGTGCTGGGGCCAATGGCAAGCATAAGGCTCAACAATTCTTGGATGCCACCTCTCTCCATTTGGCAGTGGAGGCCTTCTACAGGCCCAACTTCATCCTGTGCAAGGACGACATCAGCCTTCACAGCAAGGACTCGAAAAGCGAGAGCTTTGAGACCACTTTCACAGAGAGTAAGGCGTCAGATGGCGTTTCCACGGAAAACACAGTGGATAGCACGCAAGAGGAGAAGGATGCCAAGATACAGACGGTGTCCTACGAGGTGGAGGAGGAGCAGCAAGGTCCTGAGTATGAGGTCAGAGATCACAGCAAAGGAAAATATGTGCATGTTGTCTGCATAAATGGCAGGGCACCATGCTTTATTGGCATGTTATCCGTAGCTCCAAGCATCTGATGCAGCATGAGAAAGTCCGTATTATTAAGTTATTAGAGAAATAATAAACTTATAATTCTTCATTTTTTATACAAGGCATACAGGAATGATTACTGTAGCCATACATGCTTAAGAGCAGACTGAAGCAAGAACCGTTTGGCAGTGTTGACAGAGTAATTGAATATTGAGTCACTATATGAAATTAAATGCGTTTCAACACTTGCTTGTAACTGTCAGGGCCAGCTTTCAGCAGAAAATGAGTCACGGTGCTGTAGTGATGCTTATTATTTCATTTCAGTTCTAATAGACTGTCGGCGTGATTCACGCTCATTTCTCACTCTTTTCTGCAAATGGTCAATCTGCTTGTGACTCTTTGAAATGCGGTGCGGGGTAATTGTTCGCTTTTGTTTCATAATTACATTCCAAGAAAATGACACATCTGATTTGTATCTATTTGGACTATTTTTTTCTCTCTTTTTTGGGCTAATGTAGTCACAAAAAAGATAACATGACAGCAAAAAAGAGCAAAGTCTTTTCAGAAGTGGGGAAAATCTAATTTCACCCAGGGACGCTTGTGAAACACTCAGGGCTCTGAGCTGGCAGAGGAAGAAGTATAGCACCCTTACCGAGCTGATGATCACGCCAACTCCTGTCACTCGGAGGCCTGGCAGATAGATTGAGACATAGCAGCAACTGCCATTAATGCCATAAGTAATGTCGTGCTTTAAGGGTGTTAAGCGAGGCTGTGCTGATTCATGGCCGTCAGAGCAGGTGAGCCCGGAGCCAAAGTTATTCCATGTCAATTCAAAAGCGCAAATGAATGTGATTAACAGTGCTCAGATAAAAAGCTGGCTTTCCAAATGGAATATGAGACCTTTTGCTCCGCACCTACATTTCTTTACTTTTCCCTCCAGCCTTCGTGTTTGTGTGTGCATCCGTGCGCCTCAGCGCTAATATTCGAGTCATGCCGACACAAAGAAACTGTGATTAAGAGGATTTTTACAGCTATGGGAATATAAATAAGAGAAACAGAGCAGCAGCTGGGGAAGGTCCATATACTTCCAAAATTACCCATATATTGTCTGTGGCAGTTTGTCTTTACACATTTTCCCTTCACAGTTGCATGTTGCTCCAGGCCTTGTGTACAATCAGCAACAGAGAGGGGGCGAAAAAACCGTAGACCAAGTCTCTGTCAGGTGATGTTTGACATTTGGGTGATACAGACAAAATAAATTGCAGGTAACAAAGTAACAAGACCCTGTGCATGATGCCACTATGATTGCCCCTGCTAACAAGGTGCACAGATACGTGCATATGTGTGTGTGTGTGTGCGCCCCGGTGTTGAGTCGTCTGTCCCCTTCAGACATTAACAAGGACTGGGAGAGAGCTGTGACAGGGCTGTTAAAGGCACTGAGCCTCGGCGGACCCCTATCAGTTATACTGGCAGACCAGACTGGGAGCGTGTTCCCAGCCGACCGGACTCTGTGTCAGGCAAGCTGTCAGTAGGACTGAATGCAGCAGTCACTCAGAACTGTTATCAGTTCTTGCTATGAAGATAAAAGGAGATTACTCCTGTTTGTACTCACCAGTTTATTCATGTGATGTCAGATTATGCAGTTACCACCAGCTGCTGTTTTGATGGATCGTACCCGTCTGTCTAGGTGGACAGTGTTCATAAAGCAGATAATGGAGAGCTTCATAATCTCTTTCTTGGCAAAGGTATTTGTTTGTAAACTCTTTGGATCCCCCGCTGACCTCTAAATAAGGTTTCTGAGCGGAAATCCTCTGAATATAGCTCAAAGTTATTACATTACAACCAGTGTTTTGGACAATTCGGATGCGATCAGAGGCTAGAAAATAGTTTAGAATATGCTGTGAAATGTGGTTGTCTATTTGCAAGTATGGTTCCTTTTTCTCTTGCTTGCCTCACTGCCTGTTCTTTAATTACCTCTAAAATGGTTGATTCAGTTCCCGCCTTCGCATCGATTTCTGTTTTTGCACTTTCCTTTTTCCCTGCTTTGATTGATCCGAAGGCAGGAAGACTAACAAATGAAACCTTGCTCCTGTGGGGGCTGTTTATTTAGACAAACATCCTCTCCATGTCTGGGACAGCTAAGAGAAGTAAGGCCACCTTCTCTTAAAGGTCAACTGTGTAGTAGTCTCATTGCCATCGTTGCTGCAGGCACGGTGTGCCCATGTGGCCTAAGTGGCATTCAGATCTATCACTCATTAGCTCCCGTGGCCCTGACTTTCAAGGTACGATGCGTTCAACAGGCTCCTGTTGAACACCTCATAAGACGCCTGGTGCATTAAGGAAAGATGGTGGAGGTCTCTCAGAGTGTAAAAGCAATTTAGCACATAAATGACGCTCTGTCCTGTCACCTTGCAATGATGGAACAATCCGTTAATCCTGTGTTATCTGTCAGACCGCTCATGTGTGTTGACAGAGGCGCCAAATCCTCTCTGGCTGACTGAGCACATCCTGTCCTGGGCGGTTGTGGAACAAGGTTAGATACAGTAGAAAGGGAGCATGAGTTGTCAAGCTACGCCACCATAAAGCTGTCCAAAGTACACCTGGCTATTTATACGTCAGCCATACTCTGTTGTTATGTTTATATATAAGGTTTCACATCCGTTCTTTTTCTGACTTTTAATTTTTCTGTATTAACTCAACGTCTTCCAGAGTGACAGCTCCAGTGACAGTGAGAGTGAGGACAACTTCATCGTGCTGCCCCCTCGGGACTACTTGGGCCTCGCCATCTTCTCCATGCTCTGCTGCTTCTGGCCCTTGGGCATCGTTGCCTTTTACTACTCTCACAAGGTAAAGGCCCAGAGATCTCAAGGATGTCATCAACTCTTATTACACAGCATTCTACTTAAGGTCAGTGAGCACAAGCGCTCAGACAAGTGCAGCCGCAGCCCATTTTCCACCCTGTGACCCTCCTTGCAGTTGTTTCAGATGATTGGCTATGTAAATTAAACAGATTCGGCCCACTTGTCAGTCACCTGTGTTCACTTTGGGAAACCATTAACTCTGGGGTTTTGGTTCACAGTGCACTCCTGTGTGAGCGACCGACTGCCATTATATTGTTTTTTAACTTGTTTTGCTCATAGCTGAGAACTCATTTGCAATTATAGCAGCACCTTTGGTTGGTCTTATGGTTAGCATCCTTCTGGTCCAAAAAACCATTAGGTTCAAGCCCTCTCACCTCAAACGCACCACAGTGTTTCTCTGTAGTTTTGTAACACAATAATTGCAGAGACAATTATAGCAGAACAGAAAATAATGTGTCAAAAGAATAAATAAAGGGCAGCCTCATTTTTGATAGGAAACCAAAACACCCAAACAACACATTTGTCACTGTCAGAGGGATAATGACCTAATTGCCATGGTAACTAATGGCTCCCTGAGAGCATTTCTTGTTTTCTCTCTTTTAACTGTGGCTTTACACCTACTCAGACACTCGGTGCTGATGAGTAACACACCAGCTCATTTCACTCTCTGTTTTGTTTTGTCAGACTGGCAAGGCCGTTGCAAAGGGAGACTTCTCCAGAGCAGGGATGAGCTCCAGAAGAGCCCTATTCCTGGCTGCACTTTCCATTACCATTGGAACAGGGATGTATGTGGGGGTGGTTGTGGCCCTCATAGCCTACCTGTCCAAGCCTGGACATGTATAGCACTAGGACCACATGCTTAGAGGGTGGAGACGGTAGACATAAGGAAGCGAAAGGGTGGACAGATATTTGCCTCTCCTGAAGGTGTGCGTCATTGTTGAAGCTGGCTATCTGCAAACACAGAAGCTATATGAAGAGAAAAAACAGAAGGAGAGCGAGAGAAGAAAATATGTGTGGATGGAGTATTACTTGGACAGCATATTGATCTGGACTGAATCTTTATTTCTGGAATGCAACACTCCCGATCCCTCTACAAAAACACAAAAAGACAGTGCTCAGAAAGATGACTACTCTTCCACAAAGACTGTGCTACACTTATCGAAGAAAAAAATGAACTCATAGAGTATGACACTACCTACCTTTTATCACATTAATCATTTACAGCATTTTTATTTGACCTTTACATTCAGTGTATCTGTCCTTACAGTTGCAGATTGTGTATTATTCACTTTGTAAATGAATTTCTTGGAAAAACAGTCAGCCAATGGATTTCTGGGTGATTGTTCATTTAAGGAATACTCGAAAGGGATCCAGTTAGTAAGAAGTGATAAGTGGACCCCTGACAGAAAGACAACAAATGTGTCAAGTGTACACAAAGCTGCCAAGCAGTGGACTAGAAATTTATTAGTGTCTATTGTGTACTGTAAATTTAGTCAATAAATACATTTGGCATGAATAATTAAACACTCTAATGTCTCATATTCCCTTATTCAATTTTCTTTGACAGGTGCGCCTCAGAGCAGGGATAGTTCTGCACTGGCATGGGGCTAGAAAATAAAGCAAGTAATTAAATGAACTTGAGATTATAATTTGATTAGAAAAAAACAAAATTAAAAACCCCATTCACAACACAAAGTTTCACATATTAAGGGATGTGTTTATGTATGAAATCCCAGTGGGCCAAAAGCTTAGAGTTAGCTTAGACTGCCTCAGCTGCTTGATTTCTGTTTCTAGATGTGGACACAGCACCTGTTGTTCAAACACATGGTTTACGAGGGGCAGCCAACACAACAAAGTTGGCTTAACTGGAAGGGAACTAAAATGGTTTGTTTCAGAGACAGAATGGACTGAGGGGAGAGTCTTGCACTACAGCTGAACAGCTAAATGAATAAAGTGGTTAGCTAAAAGTATTGAATGATGGAAAGTTGCAGTAGTTAGCTGGACTGAAATAGTTAGCTAAACTAATGAACAATAAAGACTTAAACTACTTAAGCTATATTTGACATAGTTGTTAACGCAAAGTGATTGATAAACAGTGCTTAAACTAATAACTAAACTGATAAAAGATTATCATTAGCTATGGTTGGTAAATGGACTCGTTATTATATAGTGCTTTTCTACTCTACCTGTTTTCTCAAAGCGTTTTATACAACATGCCTCATTCACCCATTCACACAAGCACTTTTGCTTTCTATCTAACGTTCACACCCTAATGGATGCATCAGAGAGAAATTTGGGGTTTGTTGCCCATTTGGCAAAGCAGACTGGAGCAGCCATGGATCAAACCACCAATCTTCTGATTAGATGACCTGCGCTACCCCTGTGAGCTGACGGCTACCTAAACGTAATCAACAAATAGTTAAAATTACTGGTTGGATAAAAGTAATGGTAAAATGCCTCAAACATCCAAGCTAGTCATAGTGAAAAATTTAGAATCGAAACCTACAGCGCTACGCAAGTCTTGAGTCACAGCATGTAAGGCAAAAACAGCATGAATTCTTTGAAGTCTTCAGAAATAGCTCTCCAGGCTTCTTGAACGACATTCAAAGCTCTTCTTTGTCGATATGTTCCCACACTGCTTCAATAATGTTGCGATCAGGCTGTGGGGAGGCCAATCCATGACTGATGGTGTTCCATTGTGAGTTTTTCTATCCACCTATGTTTTGACTGCCATTGACGGTGTTTTCAGGATCATTGTCATGCTGAAATATGATACTGATAATCAGATGGTATTACATGGGGGCTGAAAATCTGACAATTCTTATTTTGAGTTCATAATTCCATCAATTTTGACAAGATATCCAACATCACTGATTGAAATGCAGCCCCAAACAACGACAGTGACTCCACTGTGTTTTCCAGATGGCTTTAGACACTCACTGTTGTACCTCTCATGACTTCGTCTGTACATTCTGACAATGAGTTTGTCAGAAATGTAAAATTTTGATTCACCAATCCATAAGAACTGTTGCAACTGATTTGCAGTTCAGTTCTTGTGTAATTTGATATACCTCAGCCATTTCGCTCTGTTTCCTAAAATGACACACTGCGCTCTTGAGAGATATGCCAAGTCTTGACATCGACCCTTCAACTGAGACTATGTTTGATGAGACTTCAGCAAAAAGTAGATGGATCTGAAGTGCCAGATACACCTCTCAGGTTCTGTGCCATGTCTTAGCAGAATTATTTTCCTGTTTCTTAAGGACATGACTTTCAGATACTGCCCATCTGCTGTAGAAAGATTTTTAAGCCTTCCTGCTTTTGTTCTCTACTTGTCCAGTTTCCTCAATTTGTTTCTTTACGGACACACAACACACTGTGCCAAGAGATGACAAATTTTCAGCTAATAGCTCTTTGGGAATCACCTTGTTGGCACATAAATACTATTTTATGCCTGTCCAGCTATGCTATCTCTGGGATTTTTCTTAGAATCGACTTAAGAAATGGGAGCAAATTATGTGGCTGCTAGAAACACAGTGCCTTAAGACACAATTTATATTTATGTGTAGACACAATGCTGGTTCATCCTTTGAGATAGGCACACTTTGACAAAATTAACTTTTTTTTTCCAAAGAAGTGATCCAAGGTAGTTTATTCTGTGTCTTTTATAAACCAGCATTTTGAATGTATGAAAACTGTTTACTGTTTCTGCAGCAGATGTATTTTTACTGTAGTCTGCAGCGTCTGTTAAAAACAGCTCCAAGTCTCGGTTGATGAAGGCATCCTTTGGCTTATTTATAAGGCTGTCAAGGTACATCAGAGAACAAAGGTTGGAAACAACTAAATGGGACACCGTTTGTGTGGTTTGCAAAGCCTGTCAAAGCTTATTGTCGACCACGGAGCATTAGATTGACCACTTACTGTTGCAGGCACAAGCCAGTGCAGTCACTGGCATGTCTCTTCACTGTCATTTGGCATCACTCACTGTCGAGGCTTGAGGTGACTTCAGCTGCCAGAATGCTGTGAGCAGGAACAGGAACAGTGTCTACACTCTGAAGTCAGAATGTCAAAACAAAATTAGACCAGCGCTTCGCTCGGCTCGAAAACTTGGAACCACCACCATGCACGTCCCGTTCTCTTGCCCCACCTGCCATGCATGCAGTTCATTAGCCTCAGAGTAATAGCTGTCAGGTTCAACTCTACAGACAGCATAGCCAAGAAGCAGGAGAAAACAGATCACAACAAATAAATGTAGTAGGCACTAATATTTAAATGCTAAGAACCCTACCCATCATAAAATCCATTCAGGCATATATTTGGCACATTAATGAAAAATTTTCTTGAGTCATATAAAGGGCACACAGTCCTGCAACAGACGAATTGGGCACATGATGTTGCTTTAAAGCAACATCACAGGTAACCACTTCATATAATAAACCCTGCCTTATCAGCAAAGTGTTTACAGAGGTCATAAATCAGAGTGAAATGAAGATAATATTTTCCACATAGAATTCCACATCCTTTTGGCCCCCATACCCAGTCATTAGAAAGGATTCACGTTCAAGGCACTTCTTTAATAGCTTCAGACGCTGAGGCTACGTCCATCTTTCACATTCAGGTGCTGAAGAGAACAATAAAAAGAGGAAGCCAAGAAGAGAAAATGGATGAACAACTAAGATAAGTCTCAAACTGGCCCTCAGCTGCTGTCCAAACCTTTATGGAACCAAATACAGGAAGACAGAGGCCTTGCTGGCTTTCCACTGCCAGACAAGCAAGTAACAGCTGGTCATGTCCCATACTGCAGAACATCACGATGTTAGCCTGTGTTAGCAAAATTCTTGTTTGTTCATCAAGACTGTACTGGACAAGCACAACATAAAGTAAGGAAATTTTTGTTTGTGTTGATTATATCTTTGTTGTAACAATGCATCTTGGGAATACCACTGGAAAGCTTGTTTATATCCACTTAAATGGTGCCAGGAAAATGTGTTTGTGGGTTGAGCAGCAGAGTTGAGCATGTGGGTTTAAGAACTTGGCCAAATCTGCAATGGTATAAGATTTATTGCCAAGATGCATTGTTACAACATAGAAATCGTTGATACAAATGCATATTTTCTTACTTTATGTTGTGCTAAGTTTATATACATACCTGTTTGTCCTGAAATAAGGCAATGTATGTATATATATGTATATATATATATATATATATATATATATATATATATAAGATAGATAGATAGATAGATAGATAGATAGATAGATAGTTAGATAGATATGCAGCCCATTCTGTATCAGATAGACCAGATAGCAAGTCTTACAGGAAGCCTGCATACCTGGACCTTTCCTAAATTCATCTGCTTTCTCTTTTTCAGCTTCTGCCCGAGCAAGTTTCTAATGCATGAAATGTGGCTTGATGGGGGAGACGGGGGCGAAAATGCCGCTCTCATCAGTGGGAGCTGTATGGGGTGCTGAAGTGGGCTCACTCTGAGAGAAAGTGCAGCGTTGCATGTGTTTTCTCTCCCTCAATAGATAGGAAGCTTCACCCACGCCTGCTAGCTCACTCACAGCATCCATAGCAAGCTCAGACCACCAGAAGCAAACTGATTGTATTAGTCATCCACCCCCACGTGAATAAAAACTTTCCAAGAGGCAGCAGGTTGAACGTGTACTTCTTCAAATATTGCAGCGCACATGTGAGCTGCGCTGTAGGCATCACTGTACGCAATACAGGCTTTTCATTTTGAAAGGACACCACATTCTTTGTACCGAGTTTCTAAATATAATTGTATCTATAATTATCCGATTTTGTCGAGTCACACCCCCACCTTGTCACATCACATCATGAAAATAGACTGAATGGGTCTAAAGTGGGACAATCACATTTCTAGAAGAATAACAGTGATGAATGAGCTGCAACAAAAAGCCCAATAAACTGGAATGGAGTGGAAACACAAAAACACATTAAAGCTGAGTGCTGCATAAATAGCGAGCATCATCACGGAACTGAAAGGCATTTTCAGATTATCATCATCGCTTTAATAAATACTTGTCACCTCTCCCTGCTCACAACTAGACAACCGACGAGTAGAGGATATCTTTAGTGACTGAAGTGGTTGCAAGAAAGAGCAATATCTGCTATCTTTTATTACAGATGCTGTGATTTTTTTCCCCTTCTTTTTATTGACCTGTTGAAGAGAAAATCGTGGACATTTCTCTTGTGAAAAAGAAATAAGACTCAACAGAAGCCACACTCTAAACTTACCATTCAAAGGGAAGTTGTAAATGAGGAAGTGGACATTGTGACCTGAAATTTCACACAGTTGGAGATGTGGCAGTTATCTCATTAAAGTGGCAAAACCTCTTTGCTCTGTATTGTGTGACGGATCTTAAATCAAAAGCACATAGTTCAGCCAGTAGATTATAGACTCTTGCATTCTGTCTGAAGTTCATCAGCTTTCATGTAGACAGATAAATGTAAAAATTTAATCTATATTTGATTATTCCAGAGACATTTTGGGGTCAAAAATAGCTCCAATGACTTCTCTTGAATGGGTAAAACTAAACTGATGTCTATAACCTCGGAGATTTCAGCTGTTTATATGCAGACACAAGAAGGAAAGAGCGGTATAGTCCTCAGTCAGCATTTCGACATTGCCAGCAGTTTCTGATGATGCCATTCAGATTCAAATGTAAAAGCTTTTTTTCTTCCTCACTTTACTGAAATGTGTTTATTTATATTCCATTTGTGTTTATTTTACAGACTGATGTCCTCCCTATAGGATTTGAAAACCCCACACACACACACACTCTTTAAGAATATTCTGGGACATGCTCCAACCTCCCACAATGCCGCATTAAATAGGTAGATACTGGAAATGGATGGAAGAATCTATTTATTAAAATACTGCAGGAGAAAACACGTAACAGCAAAAAAAGATATAATTTTATATAATTTATCAAATGGAATCCCAAATCTTAGAGATTAAAGTTGGTGTCTGTCACTGAGTGATTTTTCCAGTTTTTTTAAACAAAATAATATAGAAGAGTTTTTTTGTTTGTTTGTTTGGGGGGGGGGTTGTCTGGCAGGATCCCTTTTAACTTGAGATAAATTTTGGCAGCTCATTCTAAATATATTTATTAAATAGGTGAACAGGAGGATTAACAATCCACAGCATATGCCAGGAGAGAGATAATCTTATTGCTTAATTAAACAATGCATTTTTTTTCCATCTATGTTTATATATGCACACACAGCCACTTCATTAGTTACATATTGCAAATATGTATATGTATCAGCCATTTATCTACTGGAGCTATCCCTGGGGTTACAAAGAATGGTCTGTAAAAAGGTAAATTGTCCAATGAGTGGCAGTTCTTGTTGATGCCAGGGGTCAGAGGAGAATAACCAAAACAAATTCAACCTAACAGGAAGGCAACAGTAATGCAAATAACCACTCTATATAGGCAAGGTTTGCACAAGAGCATCTCTGAATGCATAACATGCTGTACTTTAGAGCAGGCGAGCTACAGCAGCAGAAGACCACACAGGTTGTCAGCTAAGAACAAGAAACTGTATCAACACTTCAGGCTGCTGCTGCTGCTGCTGCTGGTGGTGGTGGTGTAGAGGTGTGGTTGGCAAATCTGCAGCAACTGTGTCATGTCAACATGGACTAAAATCTCTGAGGAATTTTTCCGGCTCCTTGTTGAGTCTGTGCTGGGAAGACTTGAGGCAGCTCTGTAGATGATAGGGGGACCAACCCTGTACTAGCAATGTGTCCTTAATAAGGCATAAAATAATCGCTGATCCGTGAACTTTAAAACTGTGTTTGCTGCTGAATATATGGCGTTCCAAAGAGAACCGTCTGATTTTAAGTGCTGGGTTACAGTATTCTATATAGTTATGGCAAAAAGAAAGCACACCCTGTATCACTTCTAAGGTTTTACTTTTCAGGCTGTCATAAAATAATAACCCAGTCATTAGTAGGGCTTAAAGTTAGGTTAACATCAGATGAACAACACATTACATATTAGACCGTGACATTATTTATTTATCAAAAATTAAACCAAAACGCAGAAACAGTGTGTGAAAAACTAAGCACACCTTTACTGCTTCTATAGGAATTAAGAGGATAAGTAGCAGCCAGCTGCTGCTAACCAGTCACACCTGATTAATTAATCATCAGCGATAAAGCATGAACGCCTCCATAAAAGCACAAGCTTTAGTTTGCAGTATTCAGGTGTGTTATAGCTCGGTGCTGAGAAGCAAAGACATCAGCACTTGTCTAAGAGAAACAATTGTTGCTGCCCATCTGTCTGGGAAAGGTTATATAGCCATTTCCGAACAATTTAAAGTCCATCATTCTACAGTGAGAAAGATCATTCACAAGTGAGCAAGAAGGCGTCCCAGGAGTGGTCAGCCCAGGAAATTCACCCCAAGGTGAGGGAGTGCTATGCTTCTGTGTCTGCAACGGCTTGAAACAAAGTTATGATATGTATCAATCATAATGTCAAAGCTTTTTCATTGGCAACACTTTAAAAAAGTCACTTCAAAGATTCAGTGCAATAAGTGATAAATATGAACCAGGGACATTTACTAAAGTATCACAGTTGAGTTTACATTAAACTATTTCATGGTTTTACTTCATTAGACTTCACAGGGAAATTCATGTCTTATGACACTAGATTTTGTGACATCATTGGCTGATTTATTTGTCTGTTTGTTTTTCCTCATTTGGTTGTTTAACTAGTACTTTGCAACATTTCTAGCTTTTAAAATGAAGCAGAGTCACTTTGCATCCTTTTAAAATACAATCTTATGAGAAAAAAACCCCCCAGTGTAATAATTCATAATAAAACACACACACATTCATTTCCTCAAGTATTGTATTTCAGTAGAGTTTTGAGGTACTTCTACAGTACTTTATTTTTCCACTTTATACAGTTTCATGGGTCTGCTTCATTACGTTTCAGAGAGAAATATTGTACTTGTCACGCCACTACATTTTTTAACACTACACCGGCTGTTCTTTTAAGCTGTTGGTTTATGACCTTTCCTACTTTTGAGAAGAAAAGCAGGATATTTTTGCTCTTTTGCTGCTCTGATAATTTCATTTCAGTGAATTTAAGGGATTTAAAGAGGTTACCATATTCAGTGTTTCATTTTGACGTTTCTTGTTTATAAAGGTATGTGTTTTCTGGGATCTGAACTGCAATGTGTGGGAAACAATGTTACATAAAATAGATATTTTGGTGGCATAGTCCACCTTTACTTCAATTCAGTTCAATTCAGTTTTATTTAAATAGCACCCAATCACAACAACAGTCGCCTCAAGGAGCTTTAAGGTAAAGATCCTGCAATAATACAGAGGAAACTCCAACAATCAGACAACCCCCTATGAGAAAGCACTTGGCGACAGTAGGAAGGAAAAACTCCCTTTCAATAGGAAGAAACCTCCAGCAGAACCAGGCTCATCTAATCATTCACACTGTAACCTACGGTCCTTGTAATTCAGATCCATATAACTTAGTAGGAAAAATCTGTATTCCAAACAGGTGTTCCAGGGCACTTTTTAGTATGCATCAGGAAATAAAGACATCCCCACAACTCTTAGCACAACACTTGTCAGCATCCATTTCTGTAAACCCATCTGTCTTCTCTTCTCTCCCTCCCTTCAAACCCCACTTTCACATCAGAGTTAAGCTCATCTTTGAAGCATTTCACACATTCATGCTTATCTGCCCTCGCACCTTTGTCGCACAGCAACATGCCTCCCTCTCTGTGGCGCCGGCATTTGCCAGGACGCACACTGGATTGATAAGGGCCTCGCAGTCTCATCTTCTGGCTTCACTTATCACTCTTGAGCAACAAGGGAGCGCGGTCTGTGCGTTCATGGTTCTCTTCTCTTGATAAGAACAGACTGGACACTTTTTTTCCCCCTTTTTTTGCCTCTTTGCTCTGAGCATTCCTCAAAACGGCTGTCTTATGCCAGCCGAAGCATTTAATGTAGCTCTAAGATAAGACTCTAGAAGATGTGATGGTTTTTAATTGCAACCTGAGAACCTGACACCTTACGGGTAGCGGTAATGTAATTTTCCTAGACAAGAAATATGAAGCAGCAAGTAATAAAAGCCAGTAAGATCATTTTAACGTAAACAGAGTCTAACACAGTTTATGTCTGCCCAGATGACTGGAGCTGGCATCTGAAACTATCTACAGATGGCCTGCTGAAAATACCAAGCACTGAAGGCTGGAGGGCGGCTGCAGTGGATGGCTGCTGGTGTTGTGCCACACATCATAAATCTTTCTGGGACAAGCAGTCAAGTCCAACTTCAAGAGATAACTGATATCCATTAGTAGAGTAGGCAGCAGTGACAAAGAGCAGTCTTTGTCTGTAGCACTGAGATGAGGCAGAGGACAAACATCCAGAGACAAAGAACTCCCATCATGCTGCTTTAATCAGGCTATAAATCTGACACATAGCATTTAGAGAGATTTGAAATCCAGCAGTCTGTTTTATGTAAGGGGAATGTGTGTTTAACATTTTTGAATGAGAAATATTGTGAAAAATTCATTCTCTCTTGCTGCTTAATTTCACAATGTTGATGCCATAGGAAATGTCAACAGGTGAGCAGGTGAGGAAACGTTCCATAATGAAATGTTCTTGTTTTTTTACACCAGCTACTCATAAATCTGCTATACTGGGGAGAAAAATGGAGGATTGTTCAATGCAGCAGGCTTCAATCAACAGATTAATCAAATGATTTGAGGGTTAAAGAAGCATAACTATTGCACAAAGAGACTAATATATCATGCAGACACTCAGAACACTGATATCACTGAAATTTAAATATTAAGGAGATAATAATTCTAATCCAGAGACATGTAAGAGACAGCCAGTTGGGTCGGTGTGGCTTTCAAAAAAAAAAAGAACCTTGGAGATGAAATCAGTCCCCGGGCAGCACAGATCATTTAGCCACAGTATCAATTCCATCTCCATTAACCCACAGCAGACAGCCTCATCACAGAGAGCACCAGAAGAGTGACAAGAGATGACAAATATTGATCAAGATATCAGATCCTGTCTGCTCAGAAGCTTGTAATGCGACCCTTTTTACTCTTCATCCTGACAGATATGAATCAATGATAAGATGCAAATGATTTTCCTGGATTTTTGTACATGGACAGGATTTTGTGAAATATGTAACTGAGAAGCTGTGTTTAATTAAATTCACATGGACATACGTGGATTCAGGGATTTTGATTTTAAATGCTCAAGATTGAAGCTCAAAACTGCCACCATGTGGCCAAAATAATTGATTGCTTTAGCAACCTAGAGGATTTTACATTTTATGCTATTGATAGATAAAGTGCAAATATTCTATCTATGTTAACAGACTGTATATGCACACTGTTTGCATGTATAAATGTTATGTTGGTGTATACTATTTTGGAAAAATAAAATACCAGTGCATGAAGACGTACACAAATCATGGCACACATGCTTTTGCTAAGGTTATGGACATATAACGGTTATTTTATGAGATGTGGATTGATCATTCAGATCAAAAAGAAAAACAAAAAAAGAAAGAAATTGAAATATTAGCCGTTTCAGACAACTCAGCCATCTGCTGATAATGAAAGCTCCTGAGCAGCTATTGAGTTTCCGTTTTCACCTGGAGCTTTATTATTTATTATTATTATTGTCTGTTTTAAATCTACCTTGTGGCAAAAACCTGATGCACAATAGAAAGGCATTTCATTCATCACATGAAGAATCACTTGACGTGAGAGTTTTAACTTCTTTAGTTGTGTGGTGGCTTTAGTTTTACGGTTTGGGGTTTTGATTGTTAACTCCTGCTGCCATTTGAACCACATATTTTGCAATTTCTAAACCCACCAGAGGGTCTATCATCATGTTCTCAAATGAAGATGCAATGAAAAGCCATCTGCAAGAGATGGTCAGGTTTTTGATTGTACTGATAGGGTTATGCAGCAGGGGGCAGAACAGCACCACATTTCATTACACTGCGGGTCTATCTATATCTCCGTTTGATTTCAAGTCTGCATGAAACTGGAGCCAAGAGGCTTCCAAAAATGATCTGTATGGACTTAATCTCACTCATAAAGTCATATCGCTCAGAACCCCATCAAAAAGAAATTGAATGTTAATATTACATTAGTCAGAAATCTTTCCATAAAGCTCCCCCAGATATCACTTTGCATGGATTGAGATGATCTTATCGTGGTCTTCAACAAGCAGACTGTCCATCAGAAGGGATACTGTGAATTACCTCCTCATATCCAATGTAAACAGCTTGATCTTCACCAAATCTGGTCTATAATAACCTTCTATTCCACTCTCAGAGGATTAAATAGCTTTGCACTTTAGAGGAATAATCCTAACTCTGTATATGTCTTGGCCTCAATAACTGAAACGGGCTGAGGGTCTGGAGTAGAGGTGTTTGTATATTGCCATTCATTAGGCTTACTCAGTTTCAAATAGCTATCGGGCTCTTGGGGGGATTTTTTTCTTTAAGGATGGTGTAGTAAGGAGGATGCAGTTTAATATAATGTTTATTTTCAGCTTTAAATTCTTCAGAATATTAAGAAAAAGGGAGATGGAGAAGAAGAGTTTGAAGACAGGAACCATCAATCGCCAATTAAGTACTGTTAATTATTTGGCAGTTGCCAGCCAATTAACAGCAGTAAACCAGGCATAGGCAGTGCAATATTAACATGCTAAAAAATTCTAACTAGCACTAAACACATAATAGAGTTGAGGCTGATAAAATGGCATTAATTTTGTAAATGTCTTATTATATAAATAGGGAGAGAGATAGATAGATATACAGGCTAACGTGCTAAACTTGTGCCCATTTTTTTCTGGCAATCATAGCCCTGGAATTCTTTCACTGAAATACCAGACTCTTAATGGCACCACAGAAGAAGTCATGAGACCACCAGTAGGGTTTATCCTCTGAGGATCATGAATCTCATTGCAACATTTGATTGCAGTTCATCCAACAATTTGTTGAGCCCAACATAGGGGTATAAAGCAAAAATAAGATATCATTTAGTGATTCATAAACTGGAAATGTATGTCTAGGTTAGCCCAAGAGTGGTAAAGGATGCGAAATAAGATTAGCTTGAAACCAGTAATGGTTCTTGTGAGCATGAAATGTATCTGCTGCGGTGTCCCTTAATGCTAAATCTATTAGGTCTGAAGATTATTCTGCAGCTGGTTATTTTTATACTCTGCCCTGAAAGTATAGCGGGAACATATATCAGAAATGATGACATCTGAAATATCTTTCTAAGATTTTAATATCAAGAATTAAACCTTCCTTAATATTGCTGCTCACAAATTAACTCATCAGTGGAGAAGAATCTTCAACATTTCCTGCTATCCTGGCGCATCCCAGTGCATTTTAACCCATCGTTATTGATCGTATGTATACTTATCTCTGTCAACAAAGTAATTAACAACCTTTTCCCTATCGACTGACATTATGATTTCGAACTGAGAGCCATTCACTGCGGAGACATTCAGGGCCACACTGAGAGCAGTCGTCCTTTGCCTTTTGAAATTGCTCTCTGTTTAATTGGAATGGAACTCGGTTGTTCAACTCATTAAGAAGCCCCATTAGAAAGTGTGTGAAATGTGATATGGATTACAGCTAATGCGGCCATGTAGATGTGTTGTAAAGCCGAATTCAAATGCCCTGATAGAAAGTTTTATAAACAGCCGGGGGAGAAGTGAAGATTACCAACAAATGAAGCTGTTAGACTTTGGCTAAGTATTCAGATAAGAGGATGAAACAGCTTGAGTGTTGGACGCTAACAGCATCTATTGAAGTGATTTGAAATCAGGCAAAGGTCATCCTGTTTCACTCTCTTCTCCTGTCCCAAAAGCTCTGGTTCCCCTAGTTTAATCTGAAATTGAAGGCTCTCAACTGAGACGGATTATGGGGGGCTAACCCAAGCATGGAGCCGGGGGCGGTCTCCTAATGAGCCTAGCCAGCAGAGCAGCAAGTGACAACAAGTAGCTACTCCAGCAAGGAGGGGATCTTCAATGCCACTCAGTAGTTACAGCAATAGGGTGGTAATCGAAACATTTAAAGCAAAAGAACTGACACCAAAACCCACATTTAATAAACAGTGATTTCTATTTTATGCTTTGTATTTTGAGTGATACATATTTTGAAATGAAAACACAAACATTTTTAATACTACATGAAAACATATTTCAAATTTGTGTCTTTAGTGGGAGCGATTAATATATCAATTATTTACAGCACGATATAGGACAACATTTACTTTCTTTCTCTTGAAAGAGTTCTGTCGGTGGGGCGGCTCTTATCTAAAATGTCAGAACTTAGTAACTGTACAAGCAAAGATTAAAATGAAATGCAGACTTTGACACACTGACTGCTCGTTGCAAGGACTTCATGTTGCACTGGATGAAATTCTGCTCATCTGGCTCTATATAATTGTGGGATCTATATACAGGGATGTTTCTCACTCTCACTCTTTTCGGCCTTTCTCTATAATGATCAAGCCACAGCTGTATGTTTTGAAGTGAATCAGGGAGGGGGGGGAAGTGCATTTGCATCTTGTGTGCAGCAGCAAATCAGATGAGTTTTCTCCTTATAGGAGTCCAGATGCAGGCCATCTGCAGGACAGCGAGTCATACCAGGTAAGTCCATGCTTAAAGCAGCCAGACCACTGCATTCACTCATGAAAACAAGAGTCCTCAGTGAATTCGACAGTCTCTATGGACTTTTCTGCTCCTCTGGTGAACTCTGGGGATCGCTGGCCTTCTCCTCGGGCTCCTGTCTCTCCTGTTTGCCCTCCAACTGTCTGTCATGAGAAACTGTTCCCAGCACTTTGGCACTGTGCTCCTGTGCTTTTGCCCTGAGCGCGGCAATGCTGTTCTCTCTCAGTTCCTCTTTAGAAATGACGGACTTGCCTTCTGATCTCTTCTCCTCGGCCTCGGCGTCTTCTGCCCTCTGAGAGCTCGGCTGCTGGGGTGCATCGCTCTTTCCTGATGGCGGGGGTGCTCCGGCCTCCATGGACTTTTTGTGCATCCCTGCAAAGAGTTGCGGGTATTCAGATTTAGAATAGCGTCTGTTGATTGGTAAGCCATCCTGGACTGAAAATAGCAAGCAAAAACAGTTGCGGTTTAGAAAATAATGTTTAAATGGACAGTAGCAATGCATGACCAGGGTACTGGATGAAAACTATTTTGCATGCCGATTTCAATTTAGGAAATATATTTGCTTTAGAAGGTCATGCTTATGGGGGAAAGGGAACAAGACACGGGGTACTTGTGGAAAGTCAGAATAATTCATCTCAGCTTGTTAACTCAATGAAGTGCAACCTCTTATTATTTAAAATTATGATTACTCAGTCATCACTAACTGACTAAACTGTGCACATAAGATGTGCTTTACATCTACAAAAATGGATGAATTAGGAAAAAAAAAAGTGGAAAAATCAGTCAAAGTAAAACAAAAGCCTCACCAAGCAGCCAGGGGGCGCAGGACTCCATGATACCATCCTTTGCAGACTTGAGGATGGACTCTGGCAGAGGGATTGAATGCCTCACCATGGCTCCATACAGTCCATATTCAGCCATCACAGTGCTGCGACCCCAGCATTTCTCCCTCTTCCTCCACTTGGCCCTCCGGTTCTGAAACCACACCTGTAACACAGGAAGAAGTTCCCCAGTTTTTAGCTATATCGCCTATAGTCTAAGTCATCATCTACTCTTCTTGGTAGCATAGTCATAATCTCATATGAGCTTATATGAGTAAGTCAGGTTTCAGGTCACTGCAGCAGAGGCCAAAATATGTCCAAGAGATGAAATTTGATTCATTCAAATAACCTTTTAATTTTGAAAGAATAGTTTCTGGAAACAGCCGAGATGGACTTGAATAGTGTTGGTGCTTTTGATTACTGTTACAGAGGATATTGGGAATGAGTTTTCAGTAATTTGGGAACCACGAGAAGAGGAGATCAGAGGAGTTTCACTGTGGCAGACTGTTTCAGAATGGCAAACAATCTTATTGAATCTGCTGCATTATGTGCAAGATGCAACAATTTGTATCCTAAACAGGTTTGGGCTTTTTTGATGGATCATCTGCTAATGTTTTAAGCCACCGATGAGAGCAAATGTTGAGGATGGAAAAAAACGGTTTGAGTAGTGTTTATCCAGTCAAAACGTGCTGTTAGTCCAATAATAAATACTTAACAATGACAAAGAAATTCTAATTCAAACATTTCCAGAAGGGATAATCAAACACTCCTAAAATTTAACTAATTAATGACTTCCATCCATTTATTGTCATTTTAGCCTTTTCTAAAAGTGTCCTGTTACAAAGTTAAAGCCTAGTCTTAGTTATTTTAAAGATGACCCATTTAGGAATCCAGTGCGATTCAAAGTGACTTAAGATAACAACTTAAGTCCTGTTTTGCTTGAGTCCATTGATTTCCCATAGCCTGCAGGCTCCAGGTGTAACAGATCTCTGCCTCCTGTCACTGCTTATCTCAAACTACCTGGTGGCATTATAGATGGTGTGACACAACAAGACACTTCACTTGGCCACAGCCAGCAAACGGCTTAAAGGCCGGAGTGTCTGTGTGTGCGCTGAGAGAAAGAGAGAGGCCAAATTGATTGTATAGCACAACACAGGATTGTTAAGCACTCAGCTTAGGCACCTTCTGATGGTTCTGTGAGAGGAGGAAGGAGGGAGGGCAGAAAGAAGACTCAAGCGAGGACAGATTTTAAATCGAAAGCGATCAAATCGTTTTCAAGCTTTTTTATTTATTTATTTTTTCTCCTGGTAATTCTGATGGATAGCCCTTATTTCATACAAGATACTTTTTTTAAATGAGAAATTGCTTATGTGCCCCTTAAAAAGAAGCCAGTGTGTAAGCCGCGAGGAGGAGCGACCCAGGGGCACGCCGAGGCTGATTGAAAAATAAGTTAATTTCAGGCCCAATCGATGGTGGGCAGGCGGGCAAATATCACGGGAAATTAAACTACCGGGACTCGTGGGATCAGCGCTATTGACCCATGCTAATAAATTCAATGTAGTTATTTCATTTGAACTCCCTGCGTCTCTCTCCAAGCAGCAGCAGCCAGCCAGCCTCCCGAGCTCGTCTGATTTAACTAATTACACTCAATGAGAAAATTGGGTGTTAATTTTATTTAGGATGGGAGCAGGCCCTGGGGTTATTTATTTATTTCCTTTTATTATTTATTCCAGGCCGTACTGTTGCAGCCCGGTAATGAGAACGAGATTAAAAGGCACCCCGGCAGATGGATGGTCCAGGTCACACTGCAATCTTCTTCCGCCTTGATAGCTTGATTAGGTCGTTAGCGGCTCCTTCTCTGAGAACAAATTGTTTCACATCCAACTGCGCCTGATGAGAGATTATCTGTCCTGGCGAGGATGCTGGAGGAGAGCAGTCTTTGTTCAGACGGGAGGAGGAGGAAGAGGGAAGGGGGGCCCCATCACTGATCGATTTGCTGGGGCTCACTTTGACCATCGTCCCTTTAACATCAGATCAGGGGCAGCTGGCGGCCTCCACTCAAATATTACAGCGGGTTATTAGCACTGATGGAAACGTGAAGAATGAAGGAAGCGCATTCGCCCGAACAGGTGCATATTCATGAGGACAGCGATTAGAATATTCACACAAATCATTAAGGCTGATGAGTTCAGAACGACACGAATTTGGTTTTAAAGAGACTGTTGCTTATTTTTTCAGAATGGCCCACAAAGCCCACATGCGCTGTTTAAAAATGTCAAATTAGATCGAATCCTTTGAATACAACGAAATAAATGTGAAACACTATGAGATACTTTCACTCTGCTGATGCTTTGTTTAGCCAGTTGTTTGTATATGCAAAGCAACTATATGTGAAAAAAAAAGTATAAATAAAACTATACTTTAAATGAATGTTTTACACATTTTTTTCCATTATATTTTAAATGAATAGTATTAAACGTCGCATTTTTACAGGCACAAGTGGGTTAAAGTGGATAGAAATAACCGAACAACTTTATACTTCTTATAAAATAAAATAAAATAAAATATAAAAATTTTTGAATAGCAAAAAAAAAATGGAATTTGGGAAAGCTCCATGGTCTTTTTTTCTAATTCAATAAATATTCATATCTTTTTATCATTTATTATTACAATTATCAGGGGGTTTTTTTTATACCTGTATCCTGTCTTCAGGTAGCTCTGTTTTCATGGCCAGCATCTCTCGGGCATAAACATCCGGGTAGTGCGCTTCATTAAATGCCTTTTCTAGCTCCTCCAGCTGATACGAGGTGAATATGGTCCTGTGGAAACAGGTTAAATACAGGCTAGTAAAATATATTATTGTGCTTTGAAAACAAAAAACACACACAAAAAAAACCCCAATTTTTTTCTTTCTGATAAACTAATGAATACATGTGCATGTTTTAACACACACAATTTGCACTGGAGAAAAACTAAAAAGGCGTTTCAGTTTTAAGTGCCAATTTTAATAACTTAAATAAAAACTAATCAGAACAATGCCCTGTTTTTCAGATTTTTTTTTTTTTTTTTTCAATTTGCCTGGATGGCAGTAATTTGAGAAAATAAAAGCTCACGTGCAGTAAATCCTTATCTGCACAGTTGTGAGTGTCAATGAAACAATAAGACCAGAAATTACAAATTAAAAAATTAAAAATAACAGCCACAGTGCATTTATTTAAAGGAAAGGCCCCTAATAATTTTTTTAAAAATCGAACAAAGGGATGTTGTATTAATATGAAATGTAACATTGTCATCATTTCCCCCCCTGATATCCAGAAATCAGCACTAACCGGTGACGTCTTTTCTTCCTTTTCTTGCTCTGACTTACTGACGACTTGGAGAGTTTTCGTTCATTTGAAGACAAATCTTCAGAGTCTGAGAAGAAGACGTAATGTTTAATGAAATATGTAAAGCCGTTTTTAAAAGATCACAGCAAATGTTTGCAACGACACAGCACAGTTTTTAAATAAACCTGTCAAAGCATTCCAATTCAAACACGATAATACTACTACTACTACTGTTATAATAATAATAATAATAATAATAATAATAATAATAATAATGAGGAAATGGAAGAAATCTGGAATCGGTCTAAATCCACAGTAACAGTAACACAGTGAGTGGAAATGCATTATTAATATAACTGCTGTAATAATTTCGTTATGAATCATTAGAAAGTGACTGCAGATCACCTGAGCTGGCAGACTGGCTGGTGTCCAGCGGGCCCACGGACCTGCTGTGGGGCTGCAGGTGAACATCTTGGCCGTCAGACAGCACAGTCTCCAAAAACGCTGGCTGGCTGTAAAACGATGGAATCCCACCAGGGCCGATTAATCCCATCCCGACACCCAAGCCGGCGGGGCCCAGCATGGACCTGGCGGCGATCAGGTGCGCCCCAGCCGGCAGCGAGGCCAGCGGGCTCCTCGGGGCTGCGGACGGCTCCTTATTCAGACCCAGTATCTCCTGGATGCCGAAGCCGGTGCATCTGGGCGGTGGATTGGTTGCGCCGCTCTTCGGCTGGTGGCTGTTACTCCCTCCAATAACACCCAGAGAGGTTTTCTCCGATAGATTTAAACTTTCCGACAACACGGCGCCCTGTTTCCCCGTCATAGTGTCTCCGACGTTCCTTGAAAGGCCTGTTTCTTATCACGGCGTCTAACAGGATGGTCCCCAGTGCATGATCCTCTGCGTAACACACAAGAGCCCTTTAGAAAATGGTCCTTTTATCCAACAGGTCCATCCCAACAAGAGGCAGAACCAGCAGCCAATCAGCTGCAAGGATTCAGGATTCCTGTGGATCATGGATGCATTATACGCCCTCCCGAATGCATATCTGTGTTTTTCTGAGGACTGCCTGGATAAATGAAGACGAGATCCGAGGTAAAGAGGAACAAACGATCTTTAAGTTTGCAATCTGCTGGATGAAATGCGAACGATGACCGATGGAATAGAGAAGGAACATCAAAACTGCAGCACTAGAACCGGACTTAATGGGAACAAAAAAAACAAAACAAAAAAGAGCGTTTATACTCGTAGTTCGCCTTCCAGTACAAGTCAAAATATATGAAACAGTCTATTCACACCGTTGAAATTCTGCATGTTTGGCAATCTGATGGAAAAAGTCCTT
>VUQG01019278.1:12460-28513 GCA_015106755.1 Etia nguti | reverse complement strand
CATTTTGGACAGAGAAGACAGATGGTTTGAAAGAGGAGTGAAAGAAGCCATCTATGTCCACTGTGAACGACTATCTTTGAACAGAGGCGGTGGCTTACGACACCAACTGTCTGCCATCTATAATCCAGTTTTGAGATCCCTTCCCAGACACCTTAACGCCCACTCACATCCTGGGCCTTCTGACCTCAGGAAATCACATGATAGGATGTGGCTAGGTTACACAGTGGGTTCACCCGTTTTCACACCTTGGCTCGTGTGATTAGGTAGAGGATCATTAGGGGGTCCATGTCCCTCTTGGGAGACACTCCCATAGGGCTTAAATCTGGGACTCTCCACCAATTGACCCTAGAACTGAAGAAGCTTCTCGGATGAGAGGTGAAACATCTTCAAGAAACTTAAAGAAAGCCACATGCTTTTCTTTCCAAGCTCCTTGGACTACGATGACCTGGATGATTGAGAACCTTCACAAACATCTCATGAAAATGTTTTTATTTATTTACACAAATTTTAATGCAGAGAAACACATATCTTGGGCATGTTATAAGTGGTGTCATCACAACCTAACATTTGTGGAGGAGAGCATCTCCAAGTCTGTTGTTTACAATACTCTCAACCTTGTCTAGAAGCACATGTAGAGGAGAACACAAGAGATACGTGCAGTGGTGGTGTGGAGTCATGTGGTGCCATCTGGTAAGTTTCTAACTAGTTAGTGAAATACACTGCTGAAAAGTTAACTATGACCCTAATCATTTTCTGTTTTCAATGCTATTCTAACAGTACACAGTCTTTTCTGGATGGCCAGTAGCCTCAGTATCCAAGAATGGGCAAAATGGCCACAGGATAGTTGTTGTAAGGCTGTAGTTTACTAGAAACAAACTAGCCCTGGTGCTGACAGATATTAATAACAGTGCTATCATTATTAGAAGAAAAGCAAGCAACAAGTCCAGACTTGTTCTTTAGAAGTTGGAATTGTAGTAGAAGTAATAAATCACTAAAGTTATGTGGTGGTGGTGGGGCAGGTGAATTATAACAGTTTGTTAGGAACCAATTCCTGGAATCTCCTGGCAATCAGAGACAATTTTTTAACACTTAACATTTAAAAAGGCCTAAAGAATATTTTTATTCTAAGAGCTTTGATTAAAGGCACCTTGGAAGCACGACAGGGAATATATAAAATTCTTAATTTGCTCGCTCCAACCACACTTGCCTGAGTTGAACCTGCAAACTGATAACCACAGATGCACCTGGTTCTTGCCTCCTGCTTCTTTGTCATAAATTTCACCTGATCCATTATATTCATTCCCACCGTGGGTTGCTGTAGCTCAGGTGGTAGAGCAGGTCATCTACTGATCGGAAGGTTGTTGTTCGATTCCTGGCTTCCCCTAGTCTGCATACCAAATATCCTTGGGCAAGATACTAACCCCAAATTGCTTTCCGATGCGTCCATCGGAGTATGTATGTGTGTGAATGTTAGTAAGTAAGCACTTAGAAAAATGTGCTTGTGCGAATGGGTATGAATGGGTGAATGCGCAAGTTGTGTAAAGCGCTTTGAGTGCTCAGAAGAGTAGAAAAGCGCTATATAAGAACCAGTCCATTTACCGAAGCTCTAAAGAGGACATAGTAGGAAGTGAAAAACAATGTGGAGACTGACATAGAGTCCAATTACGTTTTTTACATTGTGTTAAATGGTACTGAGTGGAAAAATCAATTATGTGAAATTAGCACTTACTGCTAACTATCATTCTCACTATTAGGAATGCATGTGAGAGCTGAACAGTGGCGAGATGCCCTTTTAAGTGTCAGAAAAGCTTTGTCACAGTGAGATCAAACCCCCACATGGTTTTAAATGAGAAGCAGTGCAGGGGACTGAAGGAAGCTGTAAAAGATCAAATGGTGCTGCAGTAAATATGAAGGAAGGTGAAGATTCACACCCAGAGGCGCTATTGTCATTGTGCTTGATGATGCTGACAGATATAATAGAGTTCTACAAATGTTTAAAAAGCCTCAGCGGGCCATGGCTGCTTTCAACAATAAAAAAAAAAAAAGATTTATATTATATATGGTTCTTGGTGCCAGACAGGATGGTCTAGTATTTCGGAATATGCTCACCTACTGGGATTTTCCCACACTACTATCTCCAGGGTGTACAGACAATGGCTTGAAAAAAAGATAGCAGCCGTTCTGAGTGCTTGTTTGATGCCAGAGGTCAGAGCAGAACCAGGCTGCTGCTTCAAGCTGATAGGAAGGCAAAAGTAACTCAAATAACAACTTGTTACAAACCAAAGTACGCAGAAGAGCATCTCTGAACGCACAAAATTTCAAACCTAAAACCAAATGGGCTACAGCAGCAGAAGACCACACCAGATGTCACTCCCGCCAGCTGAGAATAGGAAAGTGAGGGTACATTTACCTGACCTAACCAAAATTGGAAAAAAGAAGATGTTGCCTACTCTGAAGGTTCACGATTAATATTCGAATGATCATAATTTGATGTAAACGACATGAAAGCATGGTTCTATCCTGCCTCGGATCAATAGTTTAGGGTGCTGATGGTGGTCTAATAGTGTGCTATGATCTTTTGTTTGTTAAAGGTCAGCGTTGACCACAGAAAGAGACTTACTGTGACAGTAGTGTCATTTGTGAAAAACCTTTGTGTGCAACTGATGGTTAAAATATGATTAAAAAAAAACATTTCAGTTCATTCAGATTTTTTATAACATATATGGAATGGTTGATTGGAATGAGTATACCAGTGCAATTTTAGGGACTATATGGTTAAATATAACATTTGTTTTTGGAGGTTATTTAAACATAACGCAGATCGTGATATAGTCAAAAAACATTGCAATATTAGGTTTTCCTCATATCGTCCAGCCCTACTATCATGTCAATACATACCAAAATCTCAGAGGAATGTTTTAAGCACTTTGTTGAAGTGTCCAGTAAGTATATATATTAAACAAAAACCCTCACCAAAGTATTCCACAGAGAGAAAAATGATTAAAAAACCACTATGGGAAGGTATTAGAGTGTTACTAGAGTCCACCAGGTAAAGAAAACAACAGCTCACTCTCCTAATCTGAGACTTCCTAATGCCCCAGCTCAGCTTCATTCTCTTCTCTGAGATCTTCTTTCTCCAGAGTACTGAAAAGAAAAGAAAAAAATCGGAACTGAGGAGGTGAGAAGGTGAGGATGAGGTCCCACCCTCTCTCAGAACTGAGATCTCACCTTGAAAAGGCATCTGCCTCCTTGATCAATCTTTCATCGCTGTCTCTCGGCAGCTGGCCTCTCACCCCGCACGCCACCTCCTCCTCTCTGACTCCATTGCTCTTTGGTATTATACACCTGGAGAAATGCCTGCTATACTGAATCACTCAGATGTTCTGTTTACAGATCTACCTGCCATTTTGCTATCTGCTGCGCTCTGTAATAGTGTAGCAACAGATACCTGACCGCTGCTGGAGCAATCTCAGGAAAGCCATAAAAGAAAACAGCAAACAGCATGCAGACAATGCCCGGCTTGATCACGGGGCAGAACCTAAAAACAAAGCTCATAAAGTATTCAGCCTCAGTGAGAACAAGTCAGTGAGTGTTGACAGCAACTTTAATGGGATCTGTTGTTGGAAATAAGTTAATTAATCTTGTCCACTTTCTCTCAACTTTCTCTTTCTTCATCTTGCTGTTTCCTTGTGTCCTTTTCACCCTCTGTGTCACCTTTTAATCCTTCTCTCAGCTCTTTCATTTGGTGCTGAATTCACTATTTCAGTGTCCCATCTCCTCTATTTTTTGTCTCTGTGCATTTCTTTAGGACCAGTGCATGAAGAATGATGGCCAGTGGGGGATATTTCTCATAGCACTCTGAGCCAAAAAGCCAAAATGTAGTGTTTCATGCATCTTCACACTTTCTTGCCTTTTTCCCGCACCGTTCAACATACTTTGCATTTTGAAACAATTCAGTTTCTGCCACTGTGCCAGCTGACTTATGGCTTGAGGTTTTACACCAGCTATTTCAGAGCAGGTGGCCACAATGGGTGTGCTTTCCATTCGCAAGAGCATCAGGAGATGAGGGAATAAACACTGGAAGCTGCCGCTTTGTTCGCAAACATTACCTGCTGTTAATGAAAGTCACTGAGCAAAGACAGAGATAAAACTGTGCCAGCTACAGGTAACATCTATTTGATGAAGTGTGCAGTGAGGAGAGTGAAATTAATCACACACGAGCTGTTATAAAGAAATGTCCAGATGGATTTATCAAAGCGAGAGAAAAAAATAAAGGAAGTTAAATAGCGAAGATCGTGAATAAATATTAAAAAACACACCTTTGAAAAATAAACATGTTTTGGTTTTTTTTTTCACTTTTCAGGCTTCATTAAATATCAAGTCACATGTGCACACCGTACTTAACACGTATTGGCTTTACACACATATCGAATGGGAATCTTTTGTCAGTAATTAATGGTGTTGATCTTGTAAAGATTTCCCATGAGGTCAAATACATCTTCATCTCCTCGGGTAAATTGTTTTTCCAGTGTTTTTGTCTGGTAAACATCACCGACAAAACTGATTCCACCAGGGGTAATTACAGCAACCGCTGGAAACAAATCAGCATAGCCAGCAGTGAAATGTACTGATTTAACAAACCAGGATATTAAAGCCAGCAGACCTGGATGCAATAAAGCAGTACTAGAGGACAGCTGGAGATTATAGGGCTGAGAAACGGTACCAGTTCATTGCTTTTATTGAGCAATGCACACATAGGCCATTACTGTGGGGTCATTACACAAAATGATTCTGATACAATCCAACATTGTCAATACAAGAGAGCGCGCAAAACAGGTTTTAAAACTCAAAAGGAAGAATCAGACATGAGGAAATACGGATTCGTTTATCTATTTTAGGTTGACACTAGTTCAGCTTTTGCTAACAGTGTCAGTAATGAATTGAGGGAGATGCTGGGCTTAAAGCCACCCCATCCAACAGCTGTGTAAAGCCCTGGTTCGCTAATACCTCTCCACCTTTGCACAGGTTTATGGCCATGGATCAGTAGGCTCAGTAACAAGGCTGACAGAGGCTTCTAACAAGTCAGGAGACAGGCAAACAGATGAACCTGGCAGCTCTTGTCTTCCCAGACAGCAGGGAGGATAAGAAAGTTAGGAATAAATGGGAATCATCCAGTCAAGCGTAACTGAACACGCTAGCAGAGCTCAATGGCCCCTAATAACACGGTTGGGGATTACTGCGACATTACTCTGGTCAGAGGATTTAATATGCAAAGAGGGAAATTTCAGCTGTCCTGTTAAAGAAAGCAAGTAGTGCATAGGAACATGGCGCCAGATCATAGGACTGACCATAGATGTCGGACATGATCAAGGAGGACAGTCGTGCATGTCTTCCTTATGTCTCTGCGGCAGCACAAATATAGATGGAAGCATAAACCAAAGCAATGTGAATAAAGTAGGCCTAAATCATTCTATCTAAATAACTCTGGGGATGCTTTCATTGACTGGCAGAACATTTAACTGATACTGAGTCCATGAAAGCATTTCCATTTGCCATCTGAAACACCCAGTGTCAAGCAGCTGTTTTCTGCTGCCTGTCAAAATTAGCTTTTCCCTAAAAACTAGTTTCCCCTAGTGGAAGGCTCTGCCTTGGTTTTGATTCCAGGCCAGCAGAAAAACATCATTTTTAGTTTATGCAGACTATTTAATCACTAAACCATTTCATGAAACAAACTGGGTTGTTAATCTGAGCAGAACACTCACCACAATGCCCTAAACTGAAATTATAAAGAGGGGACTTCAACAGGGGTGGGCGATATAGCCTCAAAATCATATCACGACAATTCCAAGAAAATATGCAATAATGATACATGCAATGAAAAGGAAAATAAAATTCCAAATAATGTTTTATCGGTGATTGTGGCTCACAGGCAGCAGCATTTATTAGTGCAAACAAAATAAGGGGCATGTTCCATCTTTCTTTTCTATTCTCATTGATGACAGACAACATGATTCAAATATTGAATCTACTGTCACAAGGTGCCAACAGCAGCATCAGTAATGTAGTCCAATATAGCAGTGACACGGCATAAGTCGATTATAAGCACAAACGTTGCCTAGGCAATTCGATTCAACTTCATTTATATAGCACCAAATCCCAACAGCAGTTTCTTCAAGGTGCTTTATATTGTAAGGTAAGGACCCTACAATAATACAGAGAAAACCTAAACAATTAGGCGACCCTCTGTGAGCAAGCACTTGGCGATAGTGGGGAGGAAAAACTCCCTTTTACAGGAAGAAACATCCGGCAGAACCAGGCACAGTGGGGAGCAGTCATCTGCTGCAACCAGTTGGGGGTGAGGGGAGGGAGACAGGGCAAAGGACATATTGTATAACATAACTACTCAAGACTCTAAAAATAATAATAACTAAAGTAATTGAATTACATAAGTCTCGCACAGTGTTGTCACATAATAAAATTGAAAGTTATTTTTTACCTGGGATGTTGTATCTCAGGTCAAGCAGCTTAAATCCCTCCCTTATCACCATTTAAGCACATCGGTACTTTCTATCCACAGTTAGCTCCATCCATGCTCATTTCAGACATTTCTTTACATTTTGGTCGCTCATCACCAGCTCCTAGTATCTACTCCTCACATGGCTGGTTGTACTCAGCAGTGTGTGCTTTGATGGAGGTTGTTGCAGTAGCTCCTTTGGCTTGTCTCATCGTTGTGTGCACTAGGGAACTAGGCTCATGGTGTTTTGGTATATCGTGATATGACACTTTTATGTCACAGTTGGACAGTTTTATCACAGATGATGTGACCATATCAATATGAAAATTGAAGCCTAAGGTTGTGCCTAAGGCTTGTCCAGAGACTGCAGCTCTATGTCATTTTCGGAATGATTCTTGTCTCTCTCTGTATTGTTAAAAGATATGATTCCCAAAATCAATTACTCAAAGGAAGTTTCTGGAAAATGAGTGGTAGTGAGCCATGAAGTAAATTTACTTATTTACCGTAACTGAGTACAAATTTAAGGGACTGTACATCCGCCTTACTTGAGTGTTTGCATTTATGTATATCTCACCTCCACTGCAACTCAAGTTATTTTTCAGATATTACAATAAAAACATATAGATAAGCGTATGTTGTTGAATACTTAGAACGGTTGCCAGCCTTCTTGGTTTGCTGCCTCTTGTTCCATGCCGATGAACAGCATTTATGTAGTACAGCATTAGCTGTACTTTTTTTTTGTACAATTTACACCTGCATCCCAGCTGAAAAGGCAACTCCTTTGATTAATGGAAGCCCTACTGTGCCTTTTGAACTACAGCCATTCCTTGTTGGAGCACACTTCAGATAAGTGAGGAAAATTAAAGAGACCTTCATAAAACTTCTTTCAGTCCTTAGAGCTATTTTAATATCTGCCTCCATCAGCGTAAAGTTAGCCAGTATTTCCCAGTAAGGATTAAGCTCAAACTCCAAAACCACACTGTATACTTTATATTAATAAAACTAGCTAAAGGACGAGAAGCTGAACAGTAAAAAGGCAAACATGCTCACAAGTTTGTCTTTACATAATACATCAGTGGAAGGCTGGGACGGGGTTAGCAAACAGACACTCCATTAAGCATTCATGTTATTGACAAACACACCTCGGCATCTACCATACAATATACAAATCTTGTAAGCAATCCCTGCTAAATTTGAAAAAGACTGCATGGTTAATACGCCAGTGATCATAGAAAAAACTCTAATCACTGTATGCAAATACCATCATACTGTGAGTAGCAGGGAGGGTGGATTTATCATTTAACTAATCAAGAGGACCAGCAGAGAACTGCTACAGTCAAGATATGTGTTCACATATTTCCATATGTTTTCTTCCCTTCACTAGTGTAAAACAGTTCCAGGGAGCGAAGGCAGGCTGTAAATATCCTCAGCATAGTAGTGGTGATTAGCTGCCATCCCCCCTTTTTTTTGTTGCATAATTCACTGTTTAAGAGCCAAGGTTGCAAATTGATAGCAGCAGAAATTACACCAACATTATTGCTGTACGTGAATAAGTAATAATAAAAATGGGACCGGAGGGGTGACAGTGCCCAGAGATGCCAAGGATCTCATTCATTCTGGTTGTCACGACAAGCTGCGCTACAGCCTCAATAAAACCTTCATAACACCTCATCATCTATCATGGCTCTGGCCCTGGCAGATTCTTGGCTCCGCGTCTTAGGCCAGCCTCTTGGTCTTTTAATGCGTTTTGGGCTCTTAGCACCCTCGGCTCAGGAGCGTAGTACTACACGGCTCCCAGAACACTGGAGTACTGGTACACTGTGTAAGTCCTTAAGCGATATTGATGGGAACTAAAACCTCGTGAACCCTCTGAAAGCTGGGGTCCACAGAGGAGTATTCTTCTGTGACTCAATGGCTTTCATCCAATCTAGTGGTTATCAAGATTGGACAGCATCTTGTTCTGTTCTGTGAACACGTAACCTTGGGTTTGTTCGGGTTGCTGATCAGACATGAGGTCATGGCAGCTGACAGGGGAGGAGGGGCTTTTACTTTATCTACTGCCTTGTGGGAGCTGATGATAGCCAACCTGCTATGCTGCTGGCCAAGCTTCACTTTTAGGAAGGCTGTGTCTATTACCTTACTTAGATATCATCAAGCAGTATCTGAGTAAGTCAAGTGGTTTTGACCTCAGAGGCTATCTCCTCATAATCCTTCATCTTCACGACAGCAGCACTATTAGGTAAAGCAGAAAAAGGCTAAAAAAGTAACAGTACTTTGATGGTGTTCAAAGAGTTAAGAATCCTCCAAAGCTGGGTTTCATGTAGCTACTTGAGCACTGGGGAGAAATCTAATACCTGACTCATCTGAGGGATGAATGATGTGGCAGATTATCAAGTAATTGGAATCTGTGAAATGTCACTGGCGTGACGGCAAGTGACCTAAGATCAATGGCACTAAGGTTGGGTCACACTTCAGTAGCTTCAGTGATCCTCACGCAGCTCAGTAGCGAGGCCTAAAGCCATGCAGGGCAAGGATCCATGATCACACGGAAAGGCTGATGGGCTGAGTTAAAAGCAACTAAAGATAAGACATGTAGTGACCAAGGGGACAAAGGCGAGCCAGCAGTCATCTGGAAAAGATTTCCAATATTTTCCCTCACTCTTTTTTTTTTCCTTTCCACCTCTCCGTCTCTCCAATCCTTTTCCCTTCGCTCTGTTGTTTGATCTCGTCATGGCCCAAAGTCACCAGGCAGACGGGTCTTATATTTTATATTCAGTGTTCCACATGAGGGAGCGTGTCATAAAAAAAGTCTACTCAAAATAAATGAGGCTCTCTGAAGGCAAACGCAGATGATGGTTGAGGCCGAGCCGACGCTGGCCATCGTAACAGGCATCAGTAATTTGATTTGAAGAAAATCTGTGTGTGTATCTGTATGTGTGTGTCTGTGGTTTGAGGCAGCAGTGGTGTGGAACTATGGTCTCCCTTTCTTTCACGTACTCCTGCTCCAAAGGCTCAGTCAGATTAAGTCGAGTGTAGGTGCTGACTGCTCTCCCCCACATTAGTAGGTGCTTTCATTGCTTTTACAGTTTGTCAGATTACATTAATTAAAAACAGAAGCTCCTTGTATACAGACTGTAAAACCACCGACATCCATAATGATAACGTGGGAAAAAAATATTTTCAGTTTCAAAAGTCGTGAAAATCACTTTAGCGGGAGGCGCCAGTGTTAATTGCCAGGAGAAACTGCAACACTACAAAACAGCTTTGTGAGTGTTATCAATATTTCTGAGGAACCCTAAGAGCAATGATGGAGAGCAGCACAGCAAATAGCCAGTCTCTAAATGAACCGAGTCTCCTACTCAACAAGCATATAAAAAGAAATCTATATCTCTGTTAACTGTCTATTGTTCTAAATAAGAGTCTCCAAAAGCCTTATAGTCTGTATATACTGCCACTGTTATCATCTTTAAAACATGGACTTTGACTGTGATTGACTGGCAAGCCAACATACACCCACCACCTAATTGCAATTTGCTCAGAGGAAGACAAAGAGAAGCAGCTCTCTTGTCACTGACAGGATGCCGTGAGGGCTTGGGAAATTGAATTCACATCGAGAGGGATTTAATTAGACCACTTTGTACCTTTCATCGCCACAGAATCCTATTTACATTCATTCTTGTGTTACTAAGCTTCCATACCTTAGTTATATTGGTTCAACTAATCTTCAACGTATAATATATTCAAGGCAAAAAGGCAAAAAGATCAGGGTTTCATCTAATCCCTAAATAAATGCACCATCTAGAATGCAGCAGAATGGCTAATCACAAACTTGGCACAAAAACCATTTAAGAAAGTCACAATCCCCATGATATGTAATATGTCCACTCCCTTGACCGTTTATGAGACACTGCAACCCAAGTTTCTGATCCCGCTGGTGAAATGGGTACATGTACCACATGAAAAAAGAATGAAAAGCTACTAATTCCTTATAATATTGTGTGCAGAGTGTCAATCAAGATACTCTAAAATCCCTTCTGAAATAAATCTAACAAAAAAAAGTATTTAGATGTGCTAGGACAAAAAGACCTTGAAGGCAGGATTTATCAGCTTAGCTAAAGGGAGATGATCCACTGAGTGGAGATAGGACAGGGTTGCCCCGTCTTATTCTCAGCTTATATGGAGACTGGCAAAAAGCTGCATATGATTTTCACATGGAATCCATCTCAAGGCCTGCAGGACATAAACGTATTAATATTTTAAAAAGAACAGTTTAACGCGAGAAAACTGCCATAAACACAACTCCTTTATTGCTAACACGTTGTGGCCCTGTTTATGCATTCTGCCTAACTCCATTATTTATTGTTAGCCTTGCCATCTTACCACCCAGCTATCAAAGTTTGTGAAGCTATTTGTGCACTGTGAAAGGGGTCACTTATGTTGAAGAACCAACAGAGTTTTACAGGCGTTACCAGTATTTGTTTCTCTTGATAGGAGGGATTATTTTATTGTATTTACAAACACAATTCATTACCAAGTATCTCCACTTAGATGACCTTTACCGTTATGCTTTCCAATCCCAGTGACGCAGATTTACATTTACCCTGCAAAGGAGAGAGTGTGCAAGGGACAGAGAGCAACTGATTGTGGTTAATGAAAAGTGCATTAGCCTTACTGATGCCACACCACCATAACCTACCCGCCAATGGGCAAACAGCTAGCTAAACATTTTAACATTTTAACACCAATATGTAATGTAGTTTAGATACATGTGTGCTAAACGGCACATTAAGCAGGAATCCCTATGCAAACAGTTAGACACAAAGACAATATAAGGTAAAGCCACAACAAATCAAGCTGTTAAAACAACTAGCTAAAAAAACTGAATTAAATTAAATTAAATTAAATTAAATTCAATTAAATTAAATTAAATAGTATTTCAAGGAATCTGAAATTCATTTTGACTCTCCAGTTTCATATTACAGCAAAAAGGATAGGTTTTTAATCAGCATGCTCAGGCAATCCTTTGTCAGCCATCATTCAGACATATACTCAAGCATGATAAACAGCTGAAGAAGCGCACTAGTGGTAGATATACACGTCCTTATTGGAAAGACAGAACTTCCATGGTTCAAAATCAACATTGTAATGCAAGCAGCACTAACTTTTGCAGACTCTAAGCAAAGTACCTTTATGACTATTGTCAAAACCCTAACCCTGCTCTAATTTGCTCCTTTCAAAGTCACTTATTTGCTTGCTGACACAATGTAATGTAAGCAAACTCCACCATCGCCAAAGTGCCAATTAAGTACCAAAAATGATGAATGTGCAATGAATTATTTCCAGTGACGTTAATTGCCGTTATTGACCTTTAGGTTTATTTGTGTCATTACAGATGATGCAGCTAAATACGGATCCAAGCATATGAATCACTTAAAAAATGCATACAGGGTTATGCCTGTTGTACATCGTTCCACGCTGGTGCCAACTGTCACCATCAATGGTTGACATTTTGGCTACACAGCAGAAGGACCAACAATTAATGTTCAGCCAGGCTATGACATTAGTGCCAATGGTGATGAAAATGTTGGCTACATTTTTTATTAGGGATTGCTGTCCTTAATTTAAAAAAATTTGTGTGTAGTTAGACGCGAGTTATAAACTTGTAAATGCTGTTCTTAAATCTGTCTGTGCACAACCTGCCATGTCTAGTTTCAGACAGCACTATCATGTTGACGTTCATTACCCATATACGCAAGTAGTTTACGTTCAAGTCTATATAAGAAAGGATCAAAAATGAGAGACAGTTCATTTCCTACAACACTCTCAGTCACATCCACGTGTGGTGGCACAAATGTGTAGGCAACAGAATTGTAACTTTTCTAAGTGAATGTTTACAGGTCAGCTTGAGAGACCTTTTGTGCTGCAAATACTGTAGCTTCTCCTCATTATCTAATGCACGCAAACTTTATCAAATACTATTTTATTATTTACTGCATTCATTTGTACTAATCACTCAAACATCCCAACTTCAGGTTAACTACTGTGCTTATTTAGAGAGATAACGAATCTATAGAAATAAATTCTACATGAAACTATGGTTCGCCTGAAATACCAACTCCTCCTTCACTCACCAGTATAGTTAAATTGTTCCATATCCCTAATATGATTTGCTTGACTATTCACAGGGTCATCCCTGCAGATTGCAAAGGTTTTGCAAGCTGTAGAAAAAGATTGCAGAAAAATACTGATTGCCCGATTTTGAGTTTTTTCCCTCTTTAACAAATATTGAACATTTTTCAGATTTAATTTTCTCCTCCATCACTCTTTTTTTCCATGTGCACATGTGATGAGTGTAAATCAGCTGGGTGGCCCGCTGCAGACAACAGAGTGGAAACCTTGTAAGAGTGTTGAGTTGCAAGCTCTTTCATTAGCCCTCATAAATGCTATTTGGCACACATCTGAGACTGCCTTGTTAGATAGCCTGCAGCGATTTGGCCCATTGCTACACATCCCCATCCTCTTCTACCTCTCCATGGTTTAGTCAGTTGACAGCCTGGCACTGAACCTGATTCCTGAATCTCGATTTCACACTTTTCCTCTATTTCTATCTCGACAGACTGAGCAGAACGCCACCACAGAAACTGAAGCCCTGATTAGAAACCAATTAGCTCCTCAGATCCTGGTGCAGGATATCATCACGATTCGCCTGCTGCTCTGGATGAAGCAGTCTGCTCTCATTTGTCGGGGGTTCACAGGGAAACATAAGATGACAAGTGGAAGAGCTACTTCTTTAACACAACCTGAGTTAAATGTGAGCTGTAGTAGGAAAAGATTGATAAAGATTTTCTTTGGGTACTTGTTTGTGTTTCGCATGCATTTTTTTTCTTGCTTAGTCTTAGATTGATGATTACATTTGAGTCAAATTTCAGTTTAAAGTTCAGCAAAGTTCAAATTTGGTGCTAAATAAAAATCTACTGGGTGAAAGATTTTTTTTAAGCGTCTTTGATTAGTTGAGTCTGAGACCAAACAAACATACCTACCTACCAGAAACCTGGCAGCAGAGGATTCAGCCTTTTGATAACTTCCCCAAACTTTTAACCACTTACAAACTTTCTGTCAGGTTCTAACAAGCGTTCTGTTTCAGCACCACAGAGAAATCTACTGACTTTTTGTCTAACTGCACTTGACAGACATTTTATGCTGTTCATTTTTTTTTAAAATAACATGTCATTGAATTGCTACACTAATTGACAGGTGATGCTGTAAAGCTGATGTCTATAATAAAGAGGTTCGCTCTTATTATGCACTCATGTCCTCTATGGGAAAGCTGGCTGACTGGTTCAGCAGAGACACAGTCGACAGACAGAATAAAAAAACTTAAGACTTTTGGGTTCAAGCAGTTTCTTGTATATGTTATGAAAACTAATGGCTATATACCATATTATGAACAAGACGGCTCCTCTCATACTGCACCATCCTGAGACAATGTTACCCGAACAAACTTTCACTAAATTGGCTCAATTGAATAACACTGGACACACTTAGCTTGACAAAACTATCTACTAATTCAGAGCACGCTGATGGCTCAGTCACATGAGTAAAAATAGGCCAGCAACCTTCTTACCTATACATAAAAAAAATGGTGATTGTATTTTTTGATACATTTTGCGACCGATTGCATCTGCAGAGGTTAAAGGTGTTGCACACTCACGACCACTTTTGATCACAAAGCAATTGCACTGGTTGCATGATAGGTGGCAACCTTTCTGTAAACTTATGTGAACTGACAGCAATCACTCTCAGCGAGACTGACAAAGGTATTGATTCAGTTCAATTTTATTTATATATTGCACCAAATCGCAACAATAGTTAACTCAAGGTGCTTTGTATTGTAAGCTAAACAGCCTACAATTGCAAATACTCACCAACTAAATAAAAAAATGCAAACAGAGTGGCAACATGTTCTAAGTCTTTAAGCACAACTTAACTGGCTGCCAGCTTGTTGTATTCTGCTTATATTCCTATAGAACAGAAAGGCTACTGACCAAAAATGTAATAAATAAATACATTTCTGTTAAATGTGAATTTCAGTCTATGTAGGCAACAATAGATATGTGATTTTCACTAACAAAGTTACTGTTGTCACAGTTAAATGCTGTATGTTCAGAAACAGATTGCATGTAATTGCCAATCTGACCCCATTCAGTTGCAGACTGATAGCAGACTGACTGTCTTATGGAAAACATTTATGGTGACAAAGGATGCTTGACAATCTCATTTTGCAGGTGCATAATTAAATAAATAACTCAAGCGAGATAAGTTTACCTCAAAAAGATACTAAAAAAAGTTTGGAAAACATTTTAAAAAGGTGTTAGATCACAATATATGTCATGGCAACGTTCATCATATCACAAAATGTTAAAAATCACAATAATATGATATCGTGAGTGAAGTATTGCGATATTATCATATTGTGGTGATTCCCATCTCTTAACATCTCTATTAGTCAGATCCTAGCTTAAGACGCTGGACTGGATATGGTGGCACAACAGCTCGATCTAGGGATGATTCATTTAGTTCAGTTCTATGTTGTTTACTAGCTAACGTGTTGGTGGGTCAGACAAGTAACGTAGCATGGAGGAAGATGTGTAACAGCGAAATGACAGCAGTTTGGGGATATCAGCTATAACACTTAAAACACTTTTAGTTTTTTATCTTTTTTTTTAGTCTGGTGTTTGAGTCCCGATTTCTTCCTCACAGCTGGTATGAAAGTCTATTGATCTAACACTGGTATTGGATCAGTACTCAGTATTGGCAGATCAGGTTGGATCAGTGCACCACCTTCAAAGTAGCTATCCCACTGACCAAAAAAACAAACAAAAAAAACATGTAGATTTATCCAATTTCCATTTTTGTCAGGTAGGAGAGAGGTAGCCTGCTCCTTTTCCATGCTACAACCATATTCTCTATAGTGTCTATAGTCTGTGCTGTGTTCGTACTGGAAAAGTGACAAAAATAAATATGTATGCTCAGTCTCTCAGACAGGCACTGGCGCAGCATGTGTGATTAATGTGTGGGATCATGGGAATGGAAGCTGAGGCCTCATGATAATCAGATATATTCTTGCCGGCCCTGTCTGTGTGAAATGAGAATATGTGAGAATGTTTGAAACGACTGTCACCTCTCTCAATAAAATTGTGTAGTGATAAGAGCCTTTATTGTATGGGATCGAATAATGGTTTGCACCAGCTGCAATGACACATTTAAAGTTCCTTATACTTAAATAAGCACTGACAGACACACTTACAGGCTTTAAGTACTGTGAGCATTTGATGAAGGGCCTTGGAGCCTTGCTAGCTTGTTTCATTACCACCTCTCATTCTCTCTGCCTTGCCAACTCAACGCCACCCCCCAAACTAAGGGAAAAAAAACCCTTTTCCTTCTGATTAATTGCAGCCTTTTAGGCTTTCTTACAATCTGCTTGGACCATTCTGCAGCCTTTTCATTACAAACTTACAGAATACAGTGGAAGTAAATGC
>VUQG01019278.1:0-12440 GCA_015106755.1 Etia nguti | reverse complement strand
GCTCACAAGGGCAGGGTAATTTTCTATGTGGTATAATCATCCCTCGACAAAAGCAAATGGAAATGACAGGGTTTTAATATTAGAAGTCATTTGGTCTCTACCAGGAGTTTGATTCATTCTGTTCCAGGGAATGTTTATCTCTATCCAGTACCTCCATTGCCTGTAACTGTATCCACGTACTCTAAAAATCATACTTTTTCTGTCAGAGATAGCAGAGTGCAGTGAGAAAATCATCAAGACAGCTGGCGATAAACGTCAACTGGCCATCGATTAAACACACCTACAAGTATCTGAGTGTGTCACAATCACTGAGTCATAATGAGAGTCCCTAAAGCACTCCCCCCACCCCATGTGACTCCAAAGCATTATCACAGCAACTAGACAAATGAAACCAATAAATCACACAAGACAGAGTGAGTGTCAAAAATCGTATCTGCAAATGGGAAGATTGGGCGTGCAGATTTGGGAAAGCCATCTCTAAATCTCCACTTTAGGGATGTGGAGCAACAGGTGCTCTGCATGAAAAACAATCGCAAGTGTATAAATAGATTTTGAAGGGCCAGCTGAGTAAATTTGAGGCTTAGAACTGAGCCGATGTGCCGGGAATCCAAAGAGAAAGTCAGTTAGGGTGAGACTCTCTACAGAGACTACGTATCTCCTCTATGTTAGATGCCCAACGACAGCTCCATCCTCACAGAAAAATAAATCCCTTCTCTGGCTGTCACATGGCTTATTCACATTCACATCCTCCTCTCTCTGTGTTTGCTCCTGTAATTTCTCCGACAATATTCTCTCGCTTCTCTCTGTCAGTGGAACTTGAAGGCACAGAGAACTATCCACAAGTAAGGGAAATCAGGAAACTATGCAATGCCGCGCCAGCTACAGAGACCTGGAGAGAGAGGAGGGTGAGTATGAATTATACATGTTTCAGGGGTGGGCTTCAGATTTGTCCGAATAAATGCACGCGGGGAAATGACTGCGATAGCCCATAATATTAGCAGTTACAATGCAAGGTTACTAAACATGCAGAGAGCAAATTATTCATTCCCATCCAAAGCAAAGTGATTAGGCTGAAAAACTGCTGACAGCAACAGTAGGAGTTTGGTTTGTATACACTGGAGGACGTTCAGTGTGTCTGCGTGTGAGACTGAGCGTGGGTTAATTTGGCCAAGACTGTGCGTGGGTTGATAATTAGGAAGCTGTTTGCGTGGAGTGAAATGTTCAGCTTATCTTCTGTGGAATCTCTTCCACTGTCCCTCTACACTTGAATATTTGTCCTGTGAAACTTTCTAAAAGCTGTGATTATGTTTCCCACAGCTAAACTCTTTACATTTACTCTTCATTACAGGTGTGATAATTAACAACATTACATAACTGTGAATTAAACGGCAACGTGGGTTTTTAGTAACGGACATAAAAAATAAAATGTCGACCCCCTGCAGCTTTTTCCTACACATTTTTCAAATGTATTTCAGCTCCTTACTTTTTTGTTGTTGTTTTTTTAACAAAACTTTTCTTTAACTGTTTAAGGCACTGGCTGCTATGCAGGGGTGCCGCACAGAGCTTTGCAGACCCTATCTACATGCTTTGGATCATTCCACTTGGTGGCAATGCAAAAAAAAACATGTGGAACAACCAGCAATCTGTGCTGGTCTTAGCTTAGCCCCATCATGTAAAGACTATATACACAAATATAAAGCATCTTTTTAGCAGGTTTGAAATTTGAAATTGATTGTTGAATTGATTTTTGTTGTTTTTCATACTTCTTACTTTCCTATTCATGCTAAATTTTCAGCCACACAGCATTCAATCCAAGCATCGATGGACAGCGGGCAAGCACAGCCCTAGAGCCTCCAAGTAGAGCTGCAACGATCGACCAGCCAGGGACCAGAATTGGATGATGTTCAGTATCCTCAGCCCGGACAGGTGACCATCCAGTCAGCTTCCCATATGTTTCATTATGAGCCGGTCCATTTCATGTATGCAAAAAAATCACCCTCACCTAGCCAAATGTGGACATTTTAAAGAAACTAACAAAGACAAAGTGTGCTAAAGCTAGCACCATCCAGAGCTAAGAACCAGCCGCAAGCCAGCAGCTTCAGTATGAGCCTCGGTATGAGCAGTAAGGATCAAGGGACGAAACAGTTAAAAAAATAAATAAATCTGTTGCACTTGTTTTTGTTTGTTAAGGTCAGATATGTCATTTTCATTTAATTCTTTATACCTCTTTCCAGTGGAGGAGCACTTTATTTTCAGTTGTTTAAGTGAGTGAAGATCCTGTAACTTACTGCAGTTTGGGAGGAATTTCAAGGGAACCAAGAAAATAAAATTGTTGCATTGAAGGTAAGTTGATTTTTTGTTTGTATGTGCTGTCAGGCATAGTTTTTGGAAAGAAAATCAGACTCTGCAAAAGAAAAAGAAAGAAAAAAAAAAAACAGTATCAGCAGGTCACAAAATGGTTATTGGAGCATTTCTACCTCCTAGTAGGTTCAATTCCCATAATTTGTCTGGGAAGGTGGCGAGCGACGTAAACAGCCACCAACGCTGTGCCATAAAAGACCCTTTGGCTGCAGGACTCATGTTTAGCAACTAGCATGTTTGACAAGCATTTGGTCTAATAAATGTTAATGCACCCATGTATCCCTGCTTGCCCAGGATGAGGGAAGGTATTTTAGAGACCGAACCACCACTAAAAGTAGAAAGAATAACGGGCATGCATTCATCAGAGAGGCAGAAACACAACAATAACAGTTTTTCCAATTTTGTGTGCACTTTCAATCGGCACGGGCACAGTACTAAGTATGTGACTTATTTACTTTTTTGAGTACACATACTGTTCCCTTTCATTGCTTCTGGGAGACCAATCAGGCAAAGGCTTGAACAGCAGCTGTAGGGTCTTAATAATCTTGGCTAGAATTCTGTCCTCCTCTGTGATCCTACAGCATGGCTTCTTTTCAGCTTTCGTTTTATAGAATTTATTTAATACTGAAACAAAGGCAGTCACTGAATGCAATGTGTAATGTCCAGACACTGGTGTAGCCCTCGATGTAATGATATAACTGACAGTGAAAATACTATAATGACAAATCACAAAGAAGGTGGGTAAGTTGTTTACTTCTATTCAGATCTCCTAATAAAAGGCCAACATACATAAGAGGTTCAAGGTGAATTACTACCTTTGACAGCTTTGATACTTAAAGTCTCCACCTACCCCTTGCATTCAGTAATCACGCAGATCGGAAAAAGCAGAGAAACCTGTTTCTTTACACAAAAAGTACCCTCAAATGTAGAGACGCTGGACCTCTATATTTATATTATTTAACTCTAAAAGGGTATTTTTTCATAACTGAGAGTTCTTATACAGGCCTGTCACTTAAAAGTCTCTTTAAGGCAACATTTTTTAGACTGATTGCGATTAGCAAAAAAAAAAAAAATTTTAAAAAATGGCAAGACAGCATAAAAACTTATTGTATCTTGCACTTGGAGTGTTTAAAGCACTCCTTGCCTCCCCATGGTCACATTATACAATGGCTGTGAATACTAATCTGAGGTAAGGAAGCACTACTTTAAAAAATCTCTTCAACTGGACTGGAAAGTTAATCAGTAAATAATTACCTAGCAAGAAATGGGAATCAGCAGGTTTACTTTCAGTTGCCTCAACACTGTAATTACTTTTGGGAAACTTTGATCTAGAACACTCAAAATATGAAATCAAAATGTGTGTTTTGTTCCAATCAGTGATTTGAAAGGCTGCACTGACACGTGATTAGCTACAGTACAGAACGGCTGATGGCGTAAACACAGTTAAACATTATCGGTTGCTGTGCTATTGTGAGATTCTGTGATTATGACTGATCTAATTCATTGCTACAATTTCAGAATCAAACATTTGAACATTTTGTTAGAGTCCCCAGGCCACCTACGTCGGGAAATCAAATGTTACTGAGTAATCACAAGATTGCCGCCACGAAATGAGTAGTGTGTGGCCACAAGATCAAAAAATCATGACCATCTTCTTCTTCTTTCAGATGGTCCGTTTTGGGGCATCACCACAGTGGCTGATCTGCCTCTATATCACCCGCTGCTTATTCTCCTTCCCGTGATCTTTTCCTCCTGCCTGGCACCTCAACATTCTTTGTCCATTATATGCACTGTCCCTCTTTACGTGTCCAAACCATCTCAGTCTTGTTTCTCCACCTTCGTCTCCAAACTGCTCAACCTAAGCTGTCCCTCTGATGTACTCATTTCTAATCTTCTCCATTCTGGTCACTCCTAATGAAAAGCTCCTTTTTTGTCAGCGTCACTGTCTCCAAACCATACATGACAGCAGGTCTCACTACCATCTTGTAAAGCTTCTCTTTCACTCTCGCTGCTATCCTTGTGAGACAAATCACCCCTGACACTTGCCTAAACTCACTCCACCCTGCCTGCACTCTCTTCTTCACCTCTCTTGAGCACCGTCCGTTGCTTTGGATGGCTTCGCCTGCACTCTATCTCCTTCTTGCATATTCACCTTTCCACTCGTCTCTCTCTCATTAACACACATGATTTCTGTTTTGCTTCTCCTTACTTTCATCCCGCTTCTCTCCAGAACATACCTCCACCTCTCCAGGAGGTTCCTCCTCCTTACAATGTCAGAGTCTGCACGGAGTCTACTGCCTGATCTCATCTATCAAAAATCATGACCACCAGCTACTAATGTGCTGGAATGAGATAAATGAGTAAACTTAATCAGGGACAAGGCAGTGAGAACTATACTTTGCTCTGTTGTTTACCATCAACACTTGAGGAATATTTATGGGAACACTGATGTACTTTTTAATTAGATTTTATTTTCATTTTGGGATGAATTATAACGGCACTGTTTGACAAACACTGTTACATATGCACTGCAATCAGCAGGTCCCCAGAGAGGGTGCTGTTTTGACAGGTAGAGGGAGGGAGAAAGGGACTAACCAAAGTGAAATCCACATTGGACAATGGCCAAGTGCTTGCTGTTAAAACTAAATAAAACTGTCATGGCATACAAAGCTTAAATTGATGTTTCATTTATGGTTCTGCATTTTATATGGATAGTGTTGACTAGGCCTGTGTAAGAGTATGAAAATCTGTGACATGCAATACCATTGCTGAAGACTGCAAAGATAACGTGACTTGTAATTAATAAATATTAAAATGCATATATTAGCTATACAGTTCCAGTGTCTTTCTGCTTTAATGGGTAATCTGCTAGCACAACCACTGACTAACCTACACCCACTGAACTATTTTCAACATGCTTTTGTTGTACAAGGTCAAACATTCTCATGGTGCTGATCATTCTTATTGTTGAGTTTCAGGCAAGTTTCAATATTTTTTAAAAGCAGATGTTCCTGTTGGGATGATGAAAATATTAATTCCAACAAATTACCAACATTTAGCAAAGCAATAATATCTTGTGGCTTTGCAATACTTTCAGAAATAGTTTTTTATGTATGCAAATTCTTATCTTATTCTTTTTGTGGAGCTGAATAACACTATGACAGCTACTGTACTAAAAAAGATTAAATTTAATCAGACATTAGACAAAGCAGGCTGATAAAACAAAGTGCCAGTGGATGGATGCCCTTCTTCTTAATCTGCTGGTTCTCTTTACAGGATGTGACACTGTCCTCCTAGCCAGCCCCCTCACCTTGACACATCTTATCAATAGTTTTCTCCACCGCTGTGAGAATCAATCACTACAAACACATGTTAAGCAAAAGCATGCCACCCTTATGTAGCCACTTGTGTTTACCATGATTATTATTTGCCAGCTAAGCACTGCCATGTATAAAAGATTAGACCACACAGTATGCTAAGCACTACAAACCCTCTCCCATGTCAGAAATGGCAAGGCAGGGCATGTTCATTTACTCCACACCACTTAGAGAAGAATAATATGCAGATAAACCTGGTCAACTAATTGCAGTAATGATTGCAAAATGTTCAGAGCTGTGCGGGCAGATAATCAGTGAAGCATCACAAGACTGAGCGGTAAATATGCTAATTTAAAGCCGAAGTAAATAGATGCTTGTTTCTCCCCCCGTCGTTTTTTATGCCACGAGCTTAGCCCTGCAAAGTTAACAAAATGCAAAAACACAGCACACTAATCCTGCATACATCCACTTCACACAGCACGCTTCGTGAGAGAGAGACATTCATTAGATTGGAAGGATATTAGTACAGCCCTGGACACCACAGGCAGCTTTTAAAGCTCGGGTTTGGCCCAGCAAGTTGTAGAGAAGCATGCTTTTATATGCGGGGGAGCTCCAGGAAAAAAGCTGCATGCAATCCCACATAGCCGATGTGTCCTCTTAAACTGGAAAAAAAAATAAAAAATCCTCATAAGATCTGCTGGTCTTCTTAAGTTCAGTTAAGCCAGTCCACACCTCAGGATTCAAACCAGCCACCTTCCTTTTCCCTTTTCTAACCTTCAGGCATAAACTGCTTTTCCTGCCTTTCACCTCCCCTCCGTCTCTCCCTGTGTGGCTGATGGACGGGATCATGAGGCCCCGGCTAAGTGACTCTGCCGTTTTGACACATCTTTTTGACAAGGTGAGAATATCTGCAGTGAAAAGACGAGGAGTGACTATTCCACCGAGCACATATTGCTTCCAGTTACCCACCCTGCTCATATCTTGACTGACAGCAGTGTGGTGACACAGGTTTTACATATGATGGGAAAAGTGAAGGAAGACAGCAAGGGGGGCGGGGGGTATTAGCACCACTGAAAGTGTTTGTTAAGGATTCAAGGTGGTGGAAGCTCTTGTCTAGAACTCCCCGAGTTTCCAGTTCACTCCCAGTGTATAAGGCTGCTGTTGGTGCACCAGGAGTGTGGCTGAAATCACATCTGCAGCGAAAAGGAAATGAACTCCGGGATGGAGAGCTGTCAACACTGAGGCTATAAATCTAACAAACACAAATCCCTCCGTCTGTACATCCTGTTTCCAGTCAGCATTCGTTCTGCAGGAAGTTTTTTTTCCCTCCATAGAATATCTTTTTCACAATAGAATGCAATAAAAATCTGCGGGAAAAAACACATCTCAGGGTGTCTACTCTTGTGTTTGGCAAACACAAAACAAAGCTGGCACTGAAATTGACTTGCACCACCTGGCCCAAGTAAGTGTGGAGGAATGGGTAAAGAAAAAAGCTGAGTGTCCATGTGTGCGTGCGCGTGTGCGTCTGCAGTGCTGGTGGTCATTGCTCATGATTTCAGCGTTTGATGTGATCACGCACGCCCTCTTTGACTGGCTCGTTTAAGCTTCTTATACACAAATACCGTGTGCGCGCTCACACACGCGCGCATCTCCCGCCACCACGCACGCATGCACGCACGCAAACCACCACCACGTTGTTTTTCCTCCCTATACACACACTGACAGCACAATTCACCTGCAAAGGCAGGTGCAAAAGCGCGTAACCCCCCTCCACCATGCCCTGTCCTCTAACATGCACACTCACAACGAACCATGAGGCACATGCGGGCGCGCACGCCAATAGTTTGACACACACTTGTCTGCATTGGCATTTTCGCAGCGAAGCTGGAGAACAGCAGCAGCGGCAGCTTGGTGGCATCTTTATCTTTTCTTTGGTAATCTATCGTCACATCCATCTGCTGGTGCTGGGAAACGGTTTAAATACATGGGATGTACAAAGGGAATTTCTGCCCGCAGGGTGGGAAAAAGAAAAAAGAAAAAAAATAAGACTGCGAAAAAACACAAGCGAGCATCTCTTGAGTGGAGAAAATGTGAGCAGCCTGTCAGAGTCCCGCTGTTTCATCACTCCCCAGTCACACATAGGATGGTACTTGCGGGCTTTCTGTGTGGTCATTAAAAGAAAATCACAATCTCTCCTCTTTTTGTGACCCTGTCGTGCATCCGTGCATCTCATTAACAGAACCGGCTTATTCTGCAAAGGGTTAAAAAAAAAACCAAAAGAATGATCTCATGATGCAACTTTGACACAAGCAAGCGAATACGGACCTTTAAAGAACAGTCGCACTAAGGAAGACTTAACAAAAGATAATAATAAAAGAATGATAGAATAAAATTTAAAAAAAAAACAAGCCGAATGCGAGCTGCAGTGGGCAGTCACAGGACGGCGCATTGGTTTCGACCACAATCAATTGTCCAAGTGTTGATCAACTTACCGATGAGAGCCAGCTGTAAAAAGTACAGTCCGAGGAAGTCCATTATGGAGTGCGACATTAATTCAAACGGATGCAATCCTGGGCGAGAGATGGTGTGCGGAGAATAAAAGCCCGCTGTTTTTGTTGAAACTGGCACTGAAATTAAGAGCGGAAAAAAATCGCAGCTATTTCTCAAGTGATGACTGTCCACTTACGCTGACGCCGGAATCCACAACACTGCGTGAAAAAACATTAGCGGACCAGAACATCATTTTTCTTTTTTTTTTCTTTTTTTTTAGCAGGAAAACTTTTGTCGTGGAGGGGAAATGGGTTACAGCTGAGCCAGACCAAGACACCGCTTCCAAAATCACACCGCGGAGAGAGAAGAAGAAGACGAAGGAGAAAAAAAAAAAAAAAGAAGCAGTTCGGTCTTTACGTGGAACAAATCTTGTGCGTATTGAACATCCCCGTGCGGTTCATCAGTACGTCCTGAGCGGCTGCTTCCTCTCCTCGTCGCCTCCACCTGCGCGCCGTCTGGAAACTGCGGCTGAATCACTGGCGCGCTGCTTTGCGCACTCCGACCCGAGAGTCAGTCCCCGCTGTGATCCTCAGCTCCCAGGCGGGCTGGCCGGAGATGCCCAACCCAGCTCGTTTAAAAAAAATCCAATCTTGACCAAAGTTGAAATAGGACAACTTAAATCGATAGGCTATTTCGTTACTGCCATAAAATGGAAACAACAACCCCGCGTAAAATGGTGCATAGCCTGCATGGGTGGGTAGACCATATCCACACTTTTCTGAAAGTAGGTTATCCCCCCACACGCACATACACACACCTCCAAGAAAAAAAAAGAAAAGAAAAAAAGAGTAACTACCACAATCAACTTAAACGAGAATCAGTGAGGCTGCTGAGAAAATCTTTTTAAGGGCCCCCACGGAGGCAGAAGGAGCAGCAGTGAAAACAGAGCCAGGCTGACTCACGGTGTCTGTCTCCTAATGGTAAAAATGAAGAGACCATCTTGCAACCAGCGTGAGCTGTTTGAGGCTACCTGCTGTCTAATGTGCTCATGCTGGCCCCTTTTTTTCTTTTTTCAAAAACAGAACAAAGAATATCTATTTTGATCTGGGTTTTGAGGACAGTGGGTCTGATTGGCGCTTCAGACATGTACTATTATTATTTTTAAGACACAGCCTAGTTTTTTTTTTTCATATGAAGGAAATTTATTTGTCACACACCCAGAATCAACGGATTGAACCAGGCAAAAGTTACACTCCGCAAGTTCTGGAGAGTATTCGCACTCTACAATACATACTGATAGCTGATAGCTGATAGCTTGCCCCCCTCCCTTCATCCCCGAGGCTTGAAGCCCACACTATAGATGACAAACAAATTTTTGAGCAGGTTTTCTTCGGGGAGTTGTTTTGCCTCTTCAAGCTTATTTTGCGGCATTTTTACAGCATCTCAGGGACACTTTCATCCCAAAAAATGTGTCTGTGTGGTATGTAAAAAAAAAAAGGAAAAAAAAAGCTGACACTCATAGAAACGTGGGAAGGATCATGCCCAATAAATAAATAAATGAATAAAAAAAAAAATGGAAACACAACGTCATCTTCTTTTTCACTGTTCTACTTTTTTCCCTCAAAGTGAGTGGGCAGTTTGCTCCTCTTAGGATTTGCTTATACCGAGGCTACAGGGAGGGTGAGAAGAAAGATACTGCAGGAGGTGAGATGTTTCAATGAGCATGTACTGCTCAGGGACCACAGCAGACTCCACTGTTGATTTTTTTTCTTCCCCACATTGCTTTCTCAAGTTTTTTTTTAACTACATTTGCATAGATTCTTCTTTAGCCTGAAGTGAGTTTTAATTGTTTACCGCTCATTCTGTTGTACAAATATACAATACGCTGTAAGTATAAAAATGATCATGATAATCACAGGATGCAAAAAAAGTAAATTGAACAGTGAAGCTTTGAGTATTTGTAAAACACTAAAATGGTACATTTTAAATCGAGGTGCAGTAAGGTGATAAAAAAAAAATCATTTAGAGATGCTGAACAGTCCTGTTGTATGCTGTGACCTGATTTGTCAGGTTGTTAGCTATCTCAGTAAACAATCATTTGAAAATGTGCTCGTGGTCACTCTGTGGCATTCTCTGTTGTCTCCACACACGAAAAGAAAACAACATTCAGCACAAATTGGACTTCACTATTCAATCTGGAGCTTTTGTCTGTGGCAGCTCTGTGAATGTGCATATTTAACAAGAAATAATACACACTTTTAACTTTTCTTGTTTTTTTAATAGGGACAGTGGAAAGTCTGAGGTTTGGATTTATACACTGGCAGCTGTTTAGCAGTGCATTAACTGATTGCGCCACAGCAGCAACAGCTGGTGGTTAACTGCCTTGCTCAAGGGCGAGTTGGCTGGGAACACAGAACAATCCTTTCAGGGTCATCATGTCTTTCCATTTCCAACATTTCCAAAGTTCAACGCAGCCTTACTCCTCTTCAAACACTCCCTGCTACAGTGTGTGGCCATTGATTCCCACCTCTCCCTTTTGAATCAAGAGTCCCCCTCCCCACGTTGGATCCAATCTTCCTAGAGAAATATCTTCTGCGTCCCCACCTCCGCTCCAGCTCTTGATGTGACTCAAAAAGCCGCATGCCCTCCAAATATTTGCAACACTGATGTCATAAGCCTGGAGAGGATGTGGGACAAGCTCCTGCTGTGTTGGCCATGCAGCAGCAGAAAAAAATCTTATGGGCTGATTGAGAAGTGTTAATGCATTCAAATTAATGCCAGCTCCTGAGTTGTTGTTGTTTTTTTTGTTGTTTTTTTTCTGTGTCTGCCTACTGCTACACAATCTTGCTTAGACACATGGAGAGAGAAATTAGAGGGTGACACTGAGGAGGAAAGAAAGAGAGAATACACAGAGAGAGATGTGGTGCTGCACCACCTACACACCGCCATTTCAGTGCGACTCCACAATTGTGATGGAGCCACTTTGTAGTTGTGTTATTGACCAGCGATGGAGCTGAATCAGACACTGGAATGGCTTTCAAGGCCGTAGAACATAAACTAAGACTTGCTGGGCAAGGTACAGCTACACGATGATGACACAAGGCCACTGCAGTGCAACACTCTGCTCCGTGTCCGTGAAATCTCGCCTCCATCTCATGCGCTTTTCTCGTGTTTCTCTCACCTTCTCGTTTAACCCTTACACAACTGCTTTGTATTTTTTGCAAGCAATTTACATAATTATTTAGGATGGATAATTACCAGCATCGGCCCAATTACACAGAACTGAGACGGGCATTTAGTTAAGTCTTATATGTCAGGACATGTTCTTGGTAAGATGGTTTAGTGCCTTTGATCATAATCTGTCACGTAGAAACAGAGTTGCCAAGAAAAACGATTAGTAACTAGTTGTTGTTCATACGTGTGCAAAAGTCTTGAGTCACCCCTCATTTCTTTATATTTTGCTTTCAGCCAGACTTTCTTGTAACTTTTTAAATTGGTCCTGAGCAATAGCTCTGCAGGCTTTCTCAAGGTCTGTTCATTTTTCATGCTCAGTCCAGTCCTTGTCCCGAATCATTTTCATAAGAATGTTTTTGGTTGTTTGTTTTTTGTAAAGCCACTTCAAACTGATCTATGAATCACTCAAGCATAAAAAAGGCACCTAACTAAAGAGATGAACCTGGCTACGCATAACAGACAACTTAACAAAGAACCAATTTTCAGTTCTATCTTTGGCACTTTGTTTACGGTGGCCCCTAGAGACCAAAACACGTACAAACTCCAAAACACGTACAAACTCCAAAAAGCACATACAAACTCCAAAACACGTACAAACTCCAAAAAGCACGTACAAACTCCAAAACACGTACAAACTCCAAAACACGTACAAATTCCAAAACACGTACAAATTCCAAAACGCGTACAAATTCCAAAGCACATACAAATTCAAAAACACGTACAAATTCCAAAGCACGTACAAATTCCAAAACACGTACAAATTCCAAAGCACGTACAAATTCCAAAACACGTACAAACTCCAAAACACAATGGAAGTGCTCCAGGACGCTAGGGGCAGTGTTGAGCTTTAGTTACCTAGTGGCTACACAAGCCAGGAAGTACCAACGACAGGATTTGGTGTGTGGTAGTAACAGGTAAATGAACATTTTTTTAAACTATTTGAATATATATGAGTGTGGTTGTTCTATCCTTGCAGGTGTTTTCCGCCGGTATTCAACTCCATGTGTTTGCAACAAACTTGCCGTTTATTTTGCAAAT
>VUQG01019277.1:0-36983 GCA_015106755.1 Etia nguti | reverse complement strand
TACTTTTTTTTTTAGAGAGATGACGTACAAAAAGTGTAGATATGAAGAACTTTTCATATAAAGTTCACATAAAATACACACACACACACACACACACAATCACACACTGTAAGAAACACACACACAGGTGCTGAGTGTGTGAATCAGTGTGCGTTTGGCTCAAAGGCACAGAGGCAGCAGCTTCATCAATACTACATGTATAGATTCTCTGGAGAGCGCGTGTGTTGTTGTGTCTCTGTGAGGGCCGAGCTGCAGGACGTGTCCTTCACAAAGCCGAGCAGCATCCAAACCTCTTCGCTCTGTGAGATCATCACATGGCTTTAATGCTGATACAGGCAGGGACACGACGGCTTTAACTAGAGCGCCGTGCACACACAATTCACCGATCAGTTCAGCAGGAGAAACAAAGGAAACACGGAGGAGAAGGTTTCTGTCGGGATGAAATCATCCCATCCCAAAAACATTCCTGCACCAAACGCTGCTTCCTGTCAGCGAGAAAAGACTCGGATCTATAAAACAAATCTGAGACATCTTCGTGTTGAACTGAAGCCAGCGGAGCCGTCTCAGTGCCGCTGCTTTTCTCTCCATCTGTCAGCACTGTCATCCGGTTTGAATAACCTTTATTGAACTGCCGGAGCGCGCGTGGGCTCGGTGCTGAAGCTGACAAACTCAGGGACAAACTCCTGCCCCTCCAAGCTGCTCTCACACATGCACCGCTGGCCTGAATCTTCCTGAATTAACTTTCTGCGCATTTTGACCCAATATATTTTGATTTCAAACCTGCATCATCTGCTCCTGGGGGAACCAGACTCACCACGGTGTTGCCTGGTTTCTTCTGCCGCCTTGAAGCTTGAAGGCTCGTTGAAACTTGCTGAAGCTTTGGGAAAGGCTGAGTTTTTCTAACCCTAACAGGACTCGAGTGTGGAGTCTGTCAGCACTATCACCCGGTCTGAATAACCTTTATTGAACCGGTAGAAAGCCCTTCTTGGTATTTTGACACAAAACATTTTGGTTTGACACCTAGAACATCGGTTCCAGATAGTTGGATCCAAGCAGGGTTTAAGGATAAATGACGGTGATGTCCTCATGAGTGGGTGTATCCTGAACCTGTAGTAGTAGAAACTTGCCTTTGCCTTCACCAGAAAGACACTGGTGAAGGCAAAGTTTTGCCAAATCTAATCGGGCTAGTGAGCAGAAGAGGCGCTGCTTTTCTCTCCATCTGTCAACACTCTCATCCAGTTTGAATTAGCTTTATTGCATCTGTCAGGACAGCATGGAGGACAAACTTCTGCTTCTCGTCTGGCTCACACATGCTAACAGTCTGTGAGTGACCTACAGGCCATTTTATTCTTGTATATTTCTAATGAATCTAAAATATTGATTCCTGGAAAAATCCAAAGGGGAATCACAACGGCGAGGGGGGAAATCCTAAACACATGAAAACAACCAAAATTAATAATTTGGGGACGCGTTGAAGCGACGGCATAGTAAAGTGAGCCCTTCACTGAAACCTGCACCTTTCAGGGCAAACTTGGGGTCGAACTCTTGCCCCTCTTGCCTCACACATGCACCGCAGCCCTGACCTTTTCTAGAGACTATCTGACATGTGATCAGATATTAAATTGCCTTTAACACACCTGATATCTGATATTTGCCCGTGTGAGAACGGTGCAGGTAACCACACACAGGAAGACCCTCTACTCTGACCATGTGTGAAACAAGACAAGAGATTCTGCACGTGAAAGAGGAAAATGGAAAACAGCCACAGATACAAACACAAAGCCTGAGAAATGTTCTTCACAGCTGCCTGCAGCTGACAGCAATGAAGGCGTGAGCTGGGGATAGAAGAAGGAGCAACAGCAAAGAGACAGATACCATCACACCTGCAGACTGCTCAGTAACAGCCGAGGACTTCTGGTTTGTGAAGTCCTGGTCACATTCAGAGCTGTTTACTTGACCCATCACTCTGCAGCACACATTCACTAGCACAGACTGAATATAAGTAGCAAACGCAGGCACAGTCATGACCTCGAAACCTCAGCTTTTACTGTGAACGTGATTAATACTGCACTCTTATTGTGGCTGACCCTAAAGCATACCAAACCTTATTGTCTTTCTTGGGATTAATGAGGACAATAATTTAGAACACAAACCTCAAGTCGTAATAAATAAGAGTTGAAACAAGCAACTTGGACCATAAAGTAGACCAAAAGAATTTACTGAGTTCAAAGAGATCAGGGAAGCTGAAGGGTCTTTTTTGCATAGACTTCAATACAATCAAACTTCTTTCTACAACCAGACAAGTCGCCCCCTGGTGGTCGTTGGAAAGAAGGCAGGTTCTTCCATGTGACCTTCACTTTTCACACTACGTCCACCTTCGATCAGCTGATGAGTGTTTCAGTGTCACCGCCTGGAATTTAATCCTAACCTTCCCCATCATTTGCTCTTTTCTTCCGCGTGTCCTGTTCGTCACTGCCGGTGAAGTTAATTGTATTATAACCAATAATGCAATCAACGAGACAGCATTTAATCTCAAACCAGATGTTTGCAGATGTTCTACATGACTATATGCTTTATGCATCTGAAACATCTGTGGTGTCCGAGTGAATCGGTGACATCTGGAAGGACAGGAAGCAGATGATCTGACATCCCTTCCTGTTTAAATAAACTAAGGCCATCTTATTGAATCTCTCTGAGAAACATATCAGTTCACACAGAAACGACCGCAACGCCTCACAAAAGCACTTTTAACAGGATAAAAAGGTTAAAGGTCAAATAAAGAGAAGGTAAAGGAAGCTCATTTGGGTGCCGTGTCTTGAGGTCCCGCTCTTTATTTAGCAGTCATGTCAGCTCATGTTCCCACACTGACCCATGTTCATGAACTTTGGGTAATGACTGAAAGAATAAAACCACAGGTATAACTCTCTCCAGCCAGCTGTGCGGGGTGCCCGCGGCTGATTTAGGAATCTCAGGAGGGATTATACTTGCAGCTGAGCCGGGAGTGGCAGGGGATCCCCTAAGAGGAGCTGAAGGAGGCTACTAGAGAGAGAGAGAGAGAAGCCTGAGTGCCTCGGCTCCCTCGATGCCGCCATGAGCCTCAAATGGAATAAGCTGCTTTACTAAAACAGATAGAGAGGAGGAAAGAGAGAAACAAAGAAAGAGTGAAAAGTAGTGAAAAAAACATGCAAAAGAAAGTTTGAAAGAAGCCTCAAAAAAATCAAGAAAGAGAAAAAGCAAAATACATAAAGAAGAAAAAGATCTAAACAAAAGCAAGAAAGAATCGGGTCAAAATTTTATTCTATGGCTCTATGCTGCAACGTCTCTGCATCACTTTGCTTTGACAATGTATTGCTGGTGAAAAACAAACGCAGAAGCCTCGAGCTGCCTGCTTTCTGCTGACTGTCTCCAGCAGAAGCTTCAAGGCTTTTCTAAAGCAAGCACAAGGCTGAAGGCTGGTTCAGCTGACCCTAACCGGACTCGAATGTGGACACGCCGACCTCTGTGCTGGTGCAAACGCCTGTCAGAGTGATCAGACTCAGACTTGGTGTTCTGCAGGACCGGCTCCACATGCAGCCTGAAGGTCCTCATGAATACAGTAAACACGGGCTGTGAGTCTGAGAGCAGACGAGATGAAAATCTGAATTCATCAGATTTAATGTTCAGCTCTGACCACCCCGTTAAATCCCCTAATCCTCCTCTCTCTCTCTCTCAGTTTTAATTTGCTTTATGGAGCGAGCACAGAAACAGACAAACAGCAGAAGAAGAGAGTTCAAACTCCAGGAAACACACACAAACGATTACCACACACACACACACACACACACACACGCACACACAGAAACATCCATCTGATCCTGCAGCAAAACAACAAGTCTGTCCCCCTCAGCTCCCATCATCCTGCTCTCAGAAATAAGCGTCCTGCACACATCTCAGCCTCCTACCAACAGTTCTACACAACATTACACTGCTGCAACGCTTTTCCATCCACGAAACAAGATAAAGTCGTTTACTCGGTGTCACAGTCAATCTGCAAACTCGTAAACGTGTAGCAACCCAGCTGGAATCACCAGGATTTCCCCACTGATTACTCAAAAGGATGTCTAATGTCATCTGTAAAAGCTGAACACAGCCACCGTCACGCTGCCTATGAGTGGACTCCACATGTTGATGCCTCAGCATCGGAGCCCATAGTGATGACAATATCAGGACACAGGGCGGAGTGCTGAGATATCAGCTCATCCAGGCTGGTTTGTGTCTTTGTGTTGGTCTTTTTACTCTCCATTACTGTTTGTTTGCCTGTTGCACCGACATTTTGTGTTTTAAAGGCAGAAGCAGAGACGAGGTCTACACATTAGCAGAGGCTAGAAGTCCTACATGCACTGGATTTATATGCAGTAATGTTAACATGCATGTCCCTGTTATGTGGTGCTAGTAGTAGAAAGTATAAAGGTCCAGTTCAGTGATTCGAATGGTTTCCTCCGTTATAACAAGTCTAAGAGGTGTGATTTTTTTTCTTAACCTCTCATACACCTGTGTAATTAAGCTAGGGGGCGTGGCTAATCACTGTTCAAGTAGCTATATTGCAGCTAGCTGGAGATGCTGAATGGAGCCTGTTCACTGCAGTTTTAATGCATTTATCGTACAAGCATTGTGTCCTGCTGTGTGGTACAGTTCATCCAAAACATTTATGCTTCACTTTTGGTTAATTAGAACTAATTAACAGGTATCTCTACATCCCACGCGTACAGTTTACTGATGCAGCTTGCTAATTAAGATAGCTAGTTTTAGCTAACATCACTCCACCCTATCCGGTCTTTAAGTGATGATGTGATGATTCCTGCTTCTGGGCCCAAACTACTCTACATTTAATAAGGGTGTTGTGTTTTTAACATGTTTTAGTGCTTTGTATCTTGTCCTATTTAATCTCAGCAAACCCCTAAAAACAGTCAGTGATCACTGTCGGCCTCTCTCGGTTTTTATTACCACTATTCATTTTAAAGCTCCGTTTTTAAAACCTTACGATGTAACTACAGCCCAACCCATGCAGCAGTATATTAATGACTAACCAAAAACAGAATTATAGGTCTGTGTACAAATTTGATATGAGGTGAGCAAGTAAATTGTAGTTGTCTTATGTGTTATTACTGCTTATTTTATTAATGCTGCCAAAAAAAACCCCAATGAATTGAACAATAAAGCTACTTCTAAGAACCTATATTTATTACTGCTGCTGGAAATCACAGACATTAGACATTGCTGAAAAACTTTCGACCCTCATGCTCCCCATGCAGAGGTCTACAGAGTACAGAAAACCTGGGGTTAACCCTGAAGTTGCTCGGATAAGCCAAAATCCTTCATAGTACAGGCAACCAATTCATGGTACACAGCTAAAAAGCACTCTGGCTCAGACTGATAGACGGTAAATGTTAAGTAGATCTGCTCTAACTGAGCAGTTGGAGTGCTTTGTACTACAAGCCTCATTCACCTAATTACACACACATTCAAACAAGCACTTTTTTTCATGCCTAAATGCTTCTAATCGGTAGATGAGGCTCTACGCCCTGAGTCACTTCACAGTCAGAGAGAGAGCTTTATCGTATTGTGTTATTGTATCGAGTTTATTCCTGAGATCTTTGTGGTAGACAAAACTACAATCTTAAATAGAAAGTTAATGTTGTAAATTAGCATCTTATTAACCTGCAGTACTGTTACTGTTACACATAAAAGCTGATAGAGACTACAGGAAAATGTAAATCCTTAAAGCTCATTTTCTTATTCATCTCATATCTGTGTCCATCTGTCTGCACACAGGCTTCATTAATTAAGTGCAGCATAGAACCCAACAGTGAAGCTCTTTAAATAAAAAGCCCATTTAGATTCTGATTATAATTTTGATTATGAGCCATAATGTTTACCAGACTCATTATAAGCTATGGCACATTATAAGCCACAGGTCATCAGTGTGACCTGTGGCTCCTGTAGGAACCACAGGTCACACTGATATCAGCCTTGTTTAAACAGAAACATATTTTATTCACTGTGTTGCAGAAAAATACTACTTTACCCACAATCCTTAACTGAAACAGCAACATCTCTGATTGGTGGAGGTTGGAACGAAGCCCTGTACTATTGTGATAACTAGGCTAAACTTTAATACAGACACATAACGCAAACTAGTACGATGATACAAAGGGCGAAATTTAAAAAAGGTTTAAAGTGTTTTCTTTGGATTTGTGAATTTGCAGTGGATTGTGGAATGAGTAGTTCATTCCCTGTAAAAAGTAATCATGTACACAGTGTTGTGCCTTTGCCTTTTTGTTTTCCTTTGTTTTTTGAACCACATCAAATCTTTTTATGGTCCTGATTCAGCTCATAGCTACATGGCTTAGTTGAATACTTAAAATGCTTTCTATAGGGATATTCCCTTCTAGAACTGGAGCCCTTAAGTTTTAGGATCTGTTGCTAAGGTCTAGAGTCCAGACCCCCTCATAGTGAAGCTGTTTCTGCTGGGACCAACAATGTGTTTAGGGATCTCCAGACAGGAGGGGACCAGCAGTGACCACAGAAAGTCAGGGACAAGGTTCCAAGTTAAACTTGACTTTGAAGGAAATGGTGTAGTTGCTGGACACGCATTATATGGACAAAGGTGGGCAACACCTAATCTTTAATAGCCTGTTGTGTATAAAATCAGGGATTTAACCATGCCTTCCAAACATTTGTGAAACAATCTCTCATTCTAAAGAGCTCACTGAATTTGAGTGTGGTACTGTAAAAGCATGCCACCATTACAAGAAGTCAGTTTGTGAAATTACTGAATTATGGCAAACCAGGTAACTTTACAGGTACATAGTGTGCAAAACTCTGTGCTCTGTTGACTTAACAACTTCAGAAACCTCCTCTGGCATCAACATCACATAAAACCTGTGTACCGGGAGCTTCATGCCTGAGCCGCTCCTGTAGGAGGACTACCTAATGTGTAAGTAGTCCAGTACTTTGGTCCACAGGGTGTTTGACAGGATTATCAACACATTAAAGGTTCCCTGGGCATCCAGGACCTGGAATGTCTGCTATTAACTAGCCTTTAGCTACAAAGCAGTGTGTGATTACCAAACCAATTCCTGTGTGGACACCCTTTAGGTTGATGGTTGTCATACAATACAGCATTAATAACGTCTCACGTGTTCTCTTGCAGATCAAATTAAACAGCAAAGGACTCATCTTCTCTGTTGGGCTCCTGCTGGCATCTGTGTTTATGACAGTGAGTTTTTGAATGGACAGTTTCTGTTTCTTTCTTTGTTTTCTCTCATACCAGAGTTCTTCTGATGAGCTTTCCTCCTCCTCCTCCTCCTCTGCTGCAGGTCCTGGGAGTTCACCTAAACAATTGGACGCTGAACAAACGTCTGGGTTTCATGTGTCTCATCCTCTACTCCATCTTCTTGTGTTTCTCCTGCCTCATCGAGTACAACATCTTCACCTTTGTCAACCTGCCAACCTGCCGGGATGACTGAGACACGCACGCATACATGACACACTCACTGTGCACACACTTACACAAACAAGTGGTGTTTGCAAGGAATTCAAAGAGAAGTATTAAATAGATAGCTGGTGGCAACAAGCGGAAGATCTTATTGGAGACCAAAGAATTTATTGCAAATACTATTTGGCGCAGGTCTGACTCACACTGATTTTTCTGTGGCTTGTTTTTCTGCTCGGTGCAATATGGAGCTGCTCTGGTATTTAGCCCACACCAGACCAGAGAGTTGGACCGATTCCAGGAGTAGAGATGGAAGCAACCAACGGCCAGCACAGAGGACAATAACCTCATACACACACACAGAAATGATTCTACTACTGCTCACTCCTGACATGAGGACCTTTTATTTTGAAACTCCCTGTGTTTAGGTGTGATGTTTCCTAGCTGCTAACCTTTCCTGAGAGGAAAGGCGGGTCTTTTAGATCCTACAAGTTGAAAGTAATAAGTAATAAAAAAAATAAAAGCAATGAAGAGATGGGAAGTTTAGACAGAGTTAGGGCCACGAGTCTTCATTATTTTGTTTACTTGGGAATTTTTTTTAAATTTCCATCGTATGCTCACAATTACAGTTTTTTTTTTTAAAGACATGCACCTATAAGTCTCCGCTTCAGCAGAAACAGGGCATTATCCTGTCACCTTTTTATAAATTAACTCACGGCCGTAGCTCAAATGTTTCATATTGATTTCCTTTCTATAAAAAGCTCACCGCTGTAAATAACCCCCAGATGTCCTATTTATTATTCCTGTCATACGCACAGTTCTCCTATGGAGGTCACAAGAGCACCTGGGCGGGTTTTTGTTTGAGGAGCCGGCCATCGCTGAAATCCAGGCAGATGATCACAATCAAAAGCACAATTTTTTGTGAGGGCATTTTGCAAAATTCCGTTTGATCTGGATGAGTAGTTCTACGTGTGGACATGACATACAGAGCTCAAACTTGCACTGAAGAGCGGGAGAGCAAGGCGTTTACCCGCTGAGGCACGCTGATTATGAGGAGAGGATCCTTGTAAAATGAAGCAGGTTTGTGTGGAGTGGGTTCAAGAAGCAGATGTATTTATGTCTTTCGTGAGTGGGAGACTGCTGGTTGTTCTCCTCTTAGAGACACTGGCCAAATAGACTCAAAACAGCGGTGGCATTATTCGAAACGACACCTGGACGAGGTGTTTGGATGGATGGATGGATGGATGTCCTGCTTCACTTCTCTGAGGGTGAGCGATGTAACTGGTAGTAAAGTAGGACTTTTTACCCCAACTCTTTAAGCTTGGGAGGAGTTTCCACTTTATTTTTCTCCAGGAGTTCTTTGTATTTTGTAATGCCTAATGTCTAGATTTGTCCAGATTTGGTAGGTTTGTGGCACATAAATATTCCTACTTAGTTTTTAGAGCATGTACAATGTGGTTTGTGAAACCCTCCGGGGAATTTTTATTCCACTAAGGGGCCAGTAAAGTTGAATTATTCTTGAAAGACTTCCACCAACACTGAAGTGAACACTTGTCAGTCAGGGTTGATTCTTCTCACACAGTTTTCATCAAAATGTCAGCTTTTCCTCAGACAGGTTCATTTCAAATGTCAAGTGCTCTATGCTCTGTTTTTTCTCACTGAGGGAAGAGTATTGCTAAAAGAAAAAGATCTATTGTTTCAGGTACTTTGTTAATTTATTGATCAGAAATATAAGATATCTAAAATAGGAAATGCTGTCTTTCGAATGTATAAATATTTCATATATCATAGGTATTTATTTATGTCATAGAGACAGACAGTACAGAGCAACCATAACCGGAAAACAGGGTCTAAATCTTATGTAATGCAATAACTTTGAGATTACAGATATGTAAATATGGCGCTTTGCTGATAAAACATCAGTTTACAGTGGAGTTTGAAAAGGCGCATTCAAATCGTAAATGTCTGTTAATATTGTTGTTCGACTGCTCAAACTATCCAAACACAACACAAGCTCAAATCATGAAGAGGTACTGTGAGAATGTCTGCCTGACGGGAGACCTTAATATTTACAGTCTGAGGTGATCATTATCATTAACATGTATCATCATTTATCAGGACACAACTGTTAATCCACCTCGAACATTTCCTCCAAAGTTTCCCTGACAGAGCTCAATGAGGTGCTAATTACAAACCAAATAACTGGACGACCTTTGTTGAGTTAATAACAGCTTCTGATGAATTTCTATGAAGCCCATGTCTTCCCAAAAAAAAGAAAGAAAAAAAGCTAAATGAATAAATTAATTCAAATTTTATTTGTCACATGCACAGTACAACATGCAGTGAAATGCTTGTGTCCGAGCTACGGACAGGGTGCAGACGTGGCCGCGCCATTCCTGGGCTTGGTTTTAGCATGGGGGGGTCTAGCCAGGACCCTTACCGGAGACCGGGTGGCAATCGAACTTGCGACTCCCGCTCCAACGGTGTGTAGTCTTACAACTACACTATCCAGCTGCCTGGATGACTAAATAGACAAATTAATCTAGGCGTAAAAAATGAGAAAGAGAAAAAAAATCAGATTTTTTTTTTTTTTTTTAATAAATCCCAAACATCTGATTACTGTTGAGGTTAAACACATCAGTATGAGCTAAATCAAGAAATGGATCAAAATATCTCGTAGCATTCCACACTCTGAGGTACAGATGTTTTTCCTCTGTGTCATCCTATCCATTAACCAACACCGTTCTAATCCAGGGTATCAGTTTTGGCCATCATATTTATTTCAAAATATATCATGCACTTTACTATCAAACAGTTTATGCTACAGATTATTTGGTTCAAACGTTGTGTGCTGCTATTAACTGCATGTACCTACAGTGTAAAACATGAGGTACTTTGAAACTAACCAAAACACGCTCTCATTATGAAACGACACATCTTGTAGAGGAGATTTCTAAATAATTTGTGATATTCACATGGGTGATATATTGCTGATGTACATATGTATATAAATAGGTGTAAATGTATTTATATATTTTTTGTCTCAATCTGTATATCTGTTGAATATATTTTCATAGTTCCTAGGTCTCCTCTGTACTCCCCTTTGTTTTGACGTGTTTCTTGTCCTTTGTTTACTCGCATGGAGATACTTCGATATAATAAATTATTTATGGTAAATCTTAATGTACTTTGGGATGAGAGTCTAAAGCGTTTATAGGTGGCACTGGAGTTAGTTTGTACTGGAAATCCTAGATGACTGCATGCTGTGGCTAGCACAGGGTGTAAGAGATAGTGAGTGAGAGTGTATGCAGATGATATCTTTCTGTGCATATCTAAGCTTTACCTCTTCCTACGCAGAAACTTGTCAACAGAAATTGTTTACTTTGTGTTTAGATGTCTCAAATGTAATTTTAGAGATCATTTTACTACCTGAGCATTAATAAAGTTGTCATTGCTTAAGGTAACACGATCGCTTGTGCTCTACAAAGTTTTTGACTGATCTACAGTATTATTCTATAGAAAATGTATACATTTAAACAAGTTATTTTTTATTTGTCTTCAGCATTCTGTATGTTGTATGCATTTACCGCATTGAATATAGGTCAGTGTGGTCAGTGTGGTTTCTCACTAGAAACATAAAGCAAAAAAAGCTGGTACCTGAATACAGGATACAATCAAAAGTGATGAGACTCAACCACTAAAGAGGAAAAACTGATTTGAGTTTCCTGTTTGAAATAACCTGTGTAAATGCTTGGAATGCTCATTGGAAATCCCGTCCTCTAAGCTTGTTGTGCACCATCCAACAGCAACCTCTGCAGGTTGATGAAGCTATCACGAAAAACTGCACTTCCTGTCATTTTAGCATTTCAGCCTGGCTCCCACAGCAAGTTAAAATGACAAATTTTATAGCGTCAAAAACATGTTTATTGCATGGTTGAAAAAAATTAGATTATGAAAAATTCCTAATTTCATTCCTATGTTTATACAGGAGTTGGGGTCGTTGCTTCTTTGACACACATAGTTATAGCCCTGCACAGTATAAAAGATCGATGTAGCTTCTGGGTCTGAAAAGTGAACCAAAGAGTAGTCATACGTGCGGTAGGAGAAAGTCTGAGAAAACGGCTCCCTGACTTGACCTCTGTAAACACCTTTCGGTAACTGGTGGATTTTCCGGTTTCGTTGCAGCCTATTAACAACAACCAACCAATGCAGTGACATCACATTCTGTTCCGGCACAAGATGGCAGAACTTTAAATACTTATTTCCTACATTTAGCTTTAGAGAGTGTTACGTTGTGTCTTTATAGCAGTGCTCGCAGAAAAGGAGTCACAGTGTGCTTTATAGAAGTCTGAAGCCTAGGTCACCCATGGAACGCCATCTTGCTCTGGTTCTATACAGACTCAGACCTATTGTTAGATTTTGACAGACAGTTAGAATTTTATTCTGTGCAACTTTTCTCATATTTACGGTAGTCTCTATGCACACACTGGAAACACAGACCAGACACGTGCATCATAACCCCTCCCAATGATGCTAGCAAATCAAGTCATGACTTCAGAGTGATGTTGAAAATGTGTGCGTGTGAAAAGTCTCTGAGGAGAAACATTTTTAAAAAGGGGAAACTTAAACACATCAAATACATCTTTTCATTATTTTTTTAATTAATCACTTCATTTGATAACAGCTTTCTCAAAAGCTAGCTCTTTTACTTTTTAACGCAGAAGAACATTTATTTGATTATTATTATTATTTTATTACACATTTCTGTCCAGAAAATGAAAATGAATAATAATTTTTTTAAATACTGTTGAATTGTACTTTCTGTATATAGACATGGGTACAACTATTGGGCTACTTCAAAATATAATGCATTGAATTTATGATATTCAGACCTTTGCTTGAGGTAATTTCCTCTAACTGGTCCTTAAATTTTTTTAGAATACCTTTGGTCTAAAACAATTCAAAATAACAAGACAAGAAGTAAAAGAATATCAAATTATAAAACCAAAGAGACCCAACACTCAACATGGCCAAAATCCAATAACAGAGTCCAGAAACCAATGAGTGTCATCACAGTGGCATGTCCATCTTTTATATTCAGTCTGTGGTCTTCATCATGACACCATCCTTCAACTTGAAATGTGATTTGGGACTGAATCAAGTTTGAGCACCTTTTAACACACTGTGAGCAGGTGTGTTGTCACAATGTAGCTCAGGTTGTCTCAAAGGTGTCTCAAGATGATGATCTGACTGCCGGAAAAATTAATGTTGGACAACCATGCAAATAACACAGAACTTTTCCCCTGGTCTCTTCAAGCACCTTCAGAGGTCTTGGAGAAAAGGCTGTACCCCGACAGTGACGATCATTATTTTGAGCCTTTTAACTGGGATCATCAGAGGCTTGGATAGCTGCTCCTGTGGCTCTATGATGCAAGTTGAAGAGAGAGAGAAGTTTTTGAGTGTACCTCAGGGTGTCACATTCATACCTTCTAAGGAGGTGGGGGCTGTGTAGGAGGACTCAGCATTTTTTAAATGCTTCCGCTGAACTGGCAGATAGCTGTCAGGATGAAGAATGCCATTTAAAGTTCAGCCTCCAGCTACTGAACGGTGAACGATAGACTTCAACAGATCGAAGGTCTGAAATCTGATGTCTGAAATTTGAGTTTCTGTAAATTAAAAAATAGTCAAACAGGACTTTGCACTGAGCTGCAGGGCTGGAAAAGCTGGTGGTAACTTTTTGAATCTTTTAAAGTATTTTATTTTATTCTGAAAACGTTTACCACCAGGGGGACATCTTTTCAGATGTGTGCTGCTGTGCTTTTTAATTCTTCTTAATTCTGACCCCATTTCCTAGAGTGTTTTCGCCTCAGCCATTGTAACTAACACTGTGTGTGCTGCCTGGTTAAGTAAAGGTCACATAGACTTATTGCACCATCTTGTGGTACAGATGTTTTACATTAAAATATACCCCAGTTCTAGTTTGACTTCGGCTGATGAAACTTACCCATAACCCTGAATTGAATAATTGGAAGAGAATGGATGGATGATGGCTCTTAAACACAATCACATTTAGAAGATGTAGTACAGGGACTAGAAGGAGAGAGCATATTCCTCCTACACTGGCTTCTCTTCATTTACTCCCTGTTAAATCCAGAATCAAACTGAAAATCCTGCTCCTCACATACAAGGTCTTGAATATTCAGGTCCCAGCTTATCTTAATGACCATATAGTACCATATCACCCCATTAGAGCCCTTCACTCTCACACTGCAGGCTTACTTGTGGTTCCCAGAGTATTTAAAAGTGGAATAGGAGGCCTTCAGCTTTCTTTGGAACCAACTTCCAGTTTGAGTTCAGGAGGCAGACTCCCTCTCTACTTTTAAGATTAGGCCTAAAACCTTTCTTTTTGATAAAGCATATAGTTACGGCTGGATCAGTGGACCCCGAATTCTCCCATAGTTACCCTGCAATAGGTGTAGTCACCATTTCAAGGCAGTAACATAGTAAAAAACAAAAAAATTTAAACGGTCAAATATTCCAGGACTTTTATCATTTCATCTAAAGGAGGGCTTGTTCAACTATTAGAAACATGTATTGGTCAAGCTCAGGATATTATTCTATAACATTTTTTTCTAAATTCTACAAACATGACATGTGCCAACTGTTCTGTCTGTTACGTGTATTTTCTGTGGTTATATATCCTGTTTGTGTGAGGTCATTTTCATCTTCAAGTCTTCGTGGTTAATGTAGCATGAATGAGGCACGAACCCCCTCTGGTGGCAGGAAACTGGTACGACAGAACTCAACAGCAGAGCTTTGAACAAACAAATGCACAGACAGTAATTCCATTTCCACCATTTATTGAGTGCAAAAAGAATATTTCTGATATTGTTCAATGACACGGATGATAAGCAGGATGTCTCCTGGATACTAAAGATATTTTGACACCATGAAGAACATTTTTAACATTGAAAAGCCTTCTGTGAAAAATCCCCGCACAGAGACGTATAAATACTCAAAGAATGTTAGAGGAACATGGCAGTATGTATAAATTCAGACACTGAACACTTGGCCCACAGAGGTCTGCACGATGGGCTCCGTACAAGTTACAAAGAACCGATTAATGCTACTCAGCAACACTTTCAATTCCCTCTGTTTCAGCTCTGTTACACTCCATCCTGCGTAAAACAGGATTGAACAGAGCGCTGCACTTCAGTTCATTCACCACACAAGCATCTTTTTCATCAGCTTTTCCAATTCTTCAAACTTGAGATCTGCTGATTGTGAAATTTTGGGCTGACGCTGATGTTTATAATTATTTGGTCTATAGCCGATTCCATATTTTCATTCATTTGCTCGTTTTTGCTGCTCTTTTTCTATTTTGTGCCAAGGAAACAATCTGGAATTTAAAATGACTGTTTCAGAGTCTTTCAGCACTTCAGGCAGATAAACAATGGACACTGACACTGGTAAATGTATATATATTTATATGCTGATTACCTGAAACCTTAAAATTTAAGCATTTGGATCAACAGCACCAAAATCAACGCTGACATAGACTTCTGTACTGCATGTCCTTCTCAGTACTTTTCCCCTCCATCATCACGGTACCCTCTACACCCTCCTTTCAACGTGTGTGACTGTGGGACCTCAGACCAGCTTAGGTGTCCACACAGTCTTCATACATGTTCTGCCCACCCGGGTTAAAGGCCTTTGTCAGTAGTACAGAGACGGGGCAGCCGGCCGCAGGATCTGTCACATATCGTTTTCATAGGACTGGAACAATTCAGAAACTGTAACACAAACATCCACAGTGTCATGCCGTGGTTGTGTCTCCCTGGACTGTGATTTGAAGCTGTCAATGCCAGGTTAAATGTATTTACATCAGGTAACAAGTGAATCCATTTTGTTCATAATGCAGTCAGGGTCAAGTAAAATCTTTTTCCTCTTCTTTAACAAAAACCAAGGTGTGAAAGGAAACCCCGGCTTTGGAGAACTGTTCCACCCCTACAGTCTGAAACGATAACCTCTCTCGGGTCTGAAAGAGCCTCGTTCATATCACCAGGATACTGTCAGTAAATACGTGAACACTGGCACACCTGCTTTTTCTAACATTAAACACAAACTACATGCATGAGCTACATTTTACAAAGTTAATCCTTCAGATTATCTGATCAAGCTGACACATCTCATTCTACATGAGCATCAACAATTCCCTTTAAATCCAGCAGATGGTGGGGACTCTAAACAGCAGCTATGGAACATAAAAATGACAAAACAGCATAATCAACAAAGAAAAAACAGGGTCTCTTAAATTTCTGCATTCTTGCTGATGTTAAAGGGGAATCCCACCAATTTTTTATTTTAATTTTTTTAATCCAAGTCTCTTTTGATGTAGTGTGACGTTATTTAAGTGAGAAAAGTGGAGGTCTGCTCACACCTCTGTAGCTGCTGCGCCTAAATAATGGTGGCTAGCCAGGTCGTGTAACAGTCAGCTAACAGCAGAAAACCATGGGAGGTGAGCACGATGTGTTACTCAAGGTAACAGCTGTTTGCCTCCAAACTTTGTGGCACAAATGATTCTGTGTCCAAAGTCCAAATGACTGGGACATCAGCTGTGTTTATGTTTTATTACATTCATTTCTTTTTTTATATGCTTCTTAAGAATGAGTGAATCATTGTAAACCTATATAACCTTATACCTATATAAGCTCACTTGTGAATTTTGTTAATAAGAATCATAATAAAAATAGCACATTTACCACGAAGCCACTGTAATCTTTTCTCTTTAAAAACAACATTTTAAAAATCAGACTATCCAGCATATTGCATACTGGGTTTTTATTATTATTAATAACATTGTTTTGTTTGTTGTTGTATCAGAATTGGCTTAATCCTGTCTCTTTTTTTTTTAAATCACTTTGTGCATCAGTCACCACCAGGTGCCGCTAAATCCACACAAACCAACAATCTGAGGGATTATCTTTTCAAAATTTAAACAATAAAGTTACAGTTTACCAGCAACTGTGAGAAGTAAACTTAAATGACATTTATAACCTACATCTATCTGTATACTTAAAGGAACTGACTGAAGATGAGTCCCATGTGTATCTGAGTTCAGATTCCCTCCATTAGGCAGCAACTGACAGAGCTGTTTACCACAGAGTTACCCTGATAAGAAATCCAGAGCAGGAAGGCAAATAACGGCATGTCTTTCCTTTCCTCTTTCAGCCTGGCCTGTCAGACAGAACCTTCCCCAGACTAAGAAAGGAGAAGTCCGGCTTTGTAAAGACTGGCACGCCACAGCGCTTTGAGCCCAGCTCATTTCTCTCAACATGTTTTTGTTTACTGGAGTTACTGGGTGTCACTGCGGCAGACAAAGAGCTTGTTCAGGCTTCTGCTCGCTGCTACAGTCACACAGAGATGGAGCTGTTGAGGTGGCTTGGTGGCAGGCTCAGGCCTAAGCTGACTCTGGGTTTGGGGGAGTCGGTCGACAGGTCCGTGCTGAGGTCGTTCAGGTTTGCCTTTGTGTCAGAGGTCACGGTGAGGTCGTTGAGGTTGGGCGCCACATGGAGGGGAGCGGACAGCTGGGCGGTGCTGCTGCTGGCCACGCGGCGGAAGACGAAGTAGAAGGGAGCGGCCTGCGGGCGGCTGTGCAGCTCAGCCTTTATCTTCTGAGGGTGGGTGTCTGGGGCCAGCTGCTGGCTGCTGCCCTCCATCAACAGAAACAGGCTGTAGTTTTCGGGGTCAGACACTTTGAACTTGCGGGCGCACAGCTGGCACACCTCCTCCACGGTGGCGTAAGGTCGCACCTGCAGGGTCTTGGCTGTGCAGCCGCTGTCCAGCTCCTGCAACGCAACCCGCAGGTAGTTCTGAGGGACAGTCAGAGGAGACGGTCAGTGTGCAGAAGTTCAGAGAGCAAACATACGAAGCCTGAAGAGTCAGATATTTTTGATTGCAGTTAAACACCAAAAATCCTCCTCGGCATGTTTTCAAAGCTGAGAGGCTGTACTGGGTGATGTTGTTTTTAAAAAATATTGGTGTATAAAAATATCAAAATCAACTCTGAAGCTAAAAGACAAACTCTAAAGCAGTGCTAATCTGCCAGCATCAAACAAACTTTTTAACACAGAGTGAACATATGTGTGGGTTCTCACCTGGAAGTCATCAATGGATGGTGCAGAGCGCTGGGTGGTGCGGCGGCGGTGCCACTGGTGGAGTGTGTTTCTGGTCTCAGAGCTCAGCACTCTGGCTGCTTGCTCCTCCTGGAAGTTCTTGATCAGAGACATGGCTCCATACGCACTGGTCAGGTAGTAGCCACCTGCACATCAACAAGCACACACAGCGGCACACTGTTAATTACTTGGGGGTGGGGGGTAGATTGTGGTGGTTTACATGGAAAATGTGCCATACCTTCTCCATGAAGCAGTGAGGGGTCCAGCAGCTCCATCATGTACAGTATCTCATTGTCCAGCTGTGGCATGTCACACTGGGCCAACACATAGGTCAGCATGGGCAGGAAGTCATCAGCACCATACAGACGACCTGTCGAACACACAGCAGGTTCACTCATCATTCCAGCCCTGCGACACTGACTGTGGGTGTGGGTGTAAGCGTACACTACTCAGAGTGATTTTCATCTGTACCTGAGTTGTCCTCCATGATGGTATAGATGAGTTTGCAGACTCTCAGCAGCATGCTGACCTTCTTCTCTGGAGAGTACAGTTTACACATGGTGTGGAACTTGTGTTTGATCTTTTCTATGGCCACTGGGTCCGGGGGCTGCGCATCGGCCACGCCCATTTCCTGTGGCTGCCTGGCCTTGGCCAGGGACAGGTTCTCCTTCAGCTCCTGCCACTCTCCACTGCGTATCTGGAATTCCTGCAGGGCGCTGCTCACTACAGCCTTGAGGGGCTTCAGGACACACTTGTGCATTGCCTTCTCCAGGACTTGGTCTGTGGATGAGCGCAAAGAGAATTCTTCAGTGTTTCACACAGATAAACCGTTAGTGAGCTGAGAAAAGTTAAACTTTTCAAACACCAGCATAGTTGCTAGCAAATCAAATCACATAATGCCAACCTCACAAGCGCCAGGCAGCTGCTGGTGCAGCCTGTCTGGCTCTAAATGAAGGACATGCTAACCTCCCAGAAGTACATGAGCTACGTTACTAAAAGGAAGCAAGCCTGGATCATGCTAACTGCTAACGAAGCCCCATTAGCGCGCCCTCCAAGTGGCTGATTATTGTTTCTGTGAAGCAGGAAAATTACCCCCACCTAGATCAGGCACACCCACCATCAAGTGCGTAAGTTTGAGTCGCATATTAGAAAACAAATGTCAGTGAAGTCTAAATAGAAAAAATAAATAAGTAAAAATCCTGCAAGAGGAAAGCGCATCACTAAATATGAGTCAGTGCAACAGTGATGCGTTTTTAGATTCCATCTCTCTTGAAGGAAGTGCTCTCCCACTTACTGTTTTCTATCTGAACACCTACACAGTGATTAAATACAACCTGTGATACGAACTCGAGAGGTCCACAGATCACTCAGTGTGACATACATTATGGAAGTACAAAGTACTTGTTTTAGCTGTGACATTAATAACTTTATCCATGTTCACTGCATACCAAATTTATTGTGTACCATGAGCCATGATTTAAGAGCTACAAGCTGTTAGGAGAGTGTCGCGATCAGATCAGTTCTACTTGTGTTGTCATCATGTGTGCAGCTCAAAGTTCAGCTTAGAGGAGTCTGTCACTGTGCCTGGAGTCAAAGCAGCATGAGCTTCTTCTGCTTGTGCAGTCTGACTAACACACAAGAGGGAGGCCAAACCACAGCTCTGCTGAATAAGGAACGTGTGTGTGAGATGCTGACTGTTCTCTAGGAATATGGTGTCAGCAGTTTCTCTGGCTGAGCAAATCTGCACACACACACACACACACACACCTTTCCACCACATGAACCCGTCTCCATCAGCCTCCTCCTGATGAAGTATCAAAGTCCAACTCTCTGCTTCACTCTTGTCTGTGAGATTCCTCCACTCCTCCAAATGTACGCCTGCTGAAGCTGCATCAGAGAACCAAGCTGGCCACTCACCAGCAGCACATTCTCACTTCCTCATTCCATCACTGTGTACCGACTGCCAGTAAACGAGGTGCTCGGCATGATTCTTTTATCACTGCTTGCTGTCACGGATTAAGGATGAGGAGTGAGCAGATTTCGCTAGTGCTTAAACTCTCTGTGTCAACAAACACTAATAATCCAGGGTGTGACTGTGGCTTATCTTCAGGATAAGATCTTTCACTCACTGGAAACCACCTTCCTGCCACTACATGTCACCACTGATGTTCAGGGTTACCGAAGAGCTCTGCAGCTTGGCAAAGATGGAAGCACACCAAACTGAACTGTTTGAGCATTTCCAAAGAAAAGCTTGAAAAGATGATATTACGACAGCACTGTCTGAAACAACTGCTTCCTTTTTCATTTCAGTTAATTTTGAAACATCTGATCAATCAAAAAGGGGAACCCATTTCTGTCAAATATATTATATACTATTATGTGGCTCATGTTATTATTAAACTTGGCCAAAGTTTCAAACAATGACATCGTATGTAAATGTGAGCTGAAATGTCAGGCTTCAAGCCGGTCAGTTTTGTGTGACATCACTCGGGGGAATATCCCTCATTCCACCTGCTGTTCAATCTCTTTGTTTACAAAGTGCAGAAATTTTGCTTCAATAGCTTCTTTCACACAGAGGAGCTGCGCCCATAAACAAGGATTATTTTCAACTGTTAGTAATGAAGAGCTAGTCCAAGAATAAAAACATGGCAGTTTCTTCCTGTTCAAAGGGAGTTTTTCCTTCCCACTCTTTGTGGTTGCTGATAGGGACACATCTGAATGCTGACGTTCTCTCTGCATGATTGTAGGATCTTTACCGTACAATATAAAGCACCTTGAGGCAGTTGTTGTTGTGATCTGGTCCTTTTACCCCTAAACTTCTCATCTGTCTGCGTTTTTTTCTTTAATTACTTTTAACCATTTTTCAAATGGCTCCTAAAGTTTTACCAAGAGTCCAAAATACTCGCCGCCCTGCTTCCTATTCCCAAAGCTAGATATCTGAGAGAAGGAGCAATTGCTGCTATTGCAGAACTTGGAACCAGTGCAGTTCGGTCACATTTGCTTGAAAAATAGCTTCTGATGTCAGCTTTCGGTAGTGAACAGTAAATTTTATATCTAACCTTTAAAACCTAACTTGTGAGCATTTTGGTTAACAACTAGAAGGCAAAAACTCACAGCTGTGGGCTTCTTAAATTGGGAGTTTTCTTTCCTGCTGTCCCCACAGCTCTGCCTAAGTAATTAAAAACAGTGCCAACATTCCTCACTGTGGACATCAGTTAAGAGCTGTGTCCGAGTCATCCTAAAGAGGGACATGTCCAGATTTACAGACACACTAATGAGACTCCTCAGACTAAAGCTCTGTCCTTACAGGCTTGTAAAAGTGTGAACTTATTTTACCCTGTGGTCAGAAGTTTTCCGTACTTCGAAGGAATGGCTCTGGGTGAATGTTGACACTGTGCTTCTTTAAATTGCATGCATGCATCTACCTTAAACTGCTGTGAGAGCAGGGTTACGGAAATGTCACACTGTCCTGTGTCCTGGATCACAGATGGACTGTAGACATCACAGTGGCGCCCGTTTTCCTGGGGACAACTTATCAGCCAAGGCCAGCCAAAACTAGCGATCACACACAAACTTACACACTTCTTGTGTCTCCCCCTCTGAATATAAACATCCTCTCACCAAACATCCTCCATACAGCCTTTAACCAATCACCTTGTCCGCTGCAGCCGGGCGGTCTCACATAATACTGACTACAGGGAACAGTTGAACCTTCAAGTTTTATCCACCATCCATTTGGTGAAGATAAAATAACAGTGAGACCACATCAAATACCATTATACACTCACACACAGTGTGTGTGAGTGTGTGTGTGCATGTGTGTGTGTGTGTGTGTACAAAGTGACTGTCTCCTTGAACTATATATAACATGCTGAAATCGGAGTTACAGAAGTGAGTATCTGTTCTGTCACTGAAGCCAGGAGCTCGAAAATACACAGATTGTTGACTTCGGGCTTTATAATCTGAACCATAAAAATAGCCTTTTGACTCGACCTCGTCATACCAGCATCGTTTTTAAGACCTCATCTACTTTGATCTTTGATCCCATAACCTCATCTTGAATGTGTTCACTAAAGTCACTCATTAGTCAGTCATTAGCAGGATAAAGCAACACCAATTTGAGTTTGAGTTTGAGTTTGAGTTTTCAGCTCCAACACATGCTCATCACTTCCAGTTTCAAAACAGTAAGACGACGACTGCACAGTGGTCTTTTATATATATCAATATCTAGTGTGACTCTGTCTTTAGGAAATAAAATCACTTTCCAGCATCAATAAACACGTTAATTAGCATGTTATGTGTCATTTGTCTGTACAAAAAGTGAGTTTCTAAGCTGATAGGTGATCTAAAAGCAACAGCTGAATAAAAGTACCATCAGAGCTATAAGAAAAAGCCAGAGTGCCAAGGTGTGTATACGATAACATCATCAATACATTAGACCTGCTAACACACAGGAAAACTCCAGGTATCCAGCTGCTCATGTTATTGGAACACACAAACACAGTTTCATGATGTTGATCTGGCTCAGGCTATCTGCCGGAGGACAGCCTCTCTGTGTGGGATGACTTCAACACAACAGGCTCTATTTTCCCCTGCCCCTTACTCCCCCCCCCCTGAACATCCTGAACACATACACAGCTGGGGTGATGAAGGAGCACAACAAGCAGAGAGGTAGCTTCCATATTTGAAATCGATCTACTCCCAAAAACCATACATCATCTACAATACAGATGGCCTGATGGTACACTGATGGTCACCTCTCAGTTTCATCTGATTCACATTATGTCATTTTCTCACACCATCTACTGTCAGTGTCGAGTGAGAGAGGGAGAGACTGAAGAACCACAGATTAAAAACAAAGAGTGAAGGGCAGAGAGAGACACAGTGTGATAGGGGGGTTGCTTCTAATCCTCTCCCTCTGATTGGAGAGCTGGAGTTGGACTGAGACCGGTTGCATGACTTGGCAGATGGCCATCCATAGGCATCTGGGCCAGCCAGCCTTTGAGCTCAACAGAAAACACTCTCTGAAGCTGCCACAACTAAATGTTGTGCAAGTGTTCCAAGAAGTTAAAACCGCAGCAGTTCCCAGTGTGTCATCCCTGAGAAAAACAGGCCATTCAGAGAGCGGGCATGAGAGGGGGCCACAACATGCAACAATGGAAACACAGAGCTGCTCTTTCAATTTTAGTTTTCCCTTCAGACACCACACTGATCGTAGTTGTCAATCAAATTATTAATCAAGGGAAAAATGGAACGTAATAAAAATGTTTCTGGCTTTAAAGGTGTGTTAAGCAACGTTTTTCATTTTCTAACAGCTGAACAGCCTGTGGAGTTTCACACACGTCCAAATCCAAAAGGATGTGACATTGCTGCTTGCTCCCCAGAATGCTTCCTTAGCATTCCAAACTTCTATTTATAATGAAATGAGCAGAGACGGAGATACCCTGTTCTACTGTGGGTCGAGCTTTAAAAAAATGGATCCTTCAATCCTGATACACAAAAGAACACGAAACAATAACTTTCTAACAGGTGAAAAAAAACATTACAAAGTCAACTGTCAGCACTTCTCCACCCAATTCATGACTTCATAGTTGCAGCCCTTTGCTCAACTTTCTGAACGAGACCAGTAAAAACAGGTTGGTGAAGTGGGCTCCTTCCTCCACAGATAAAACCCTCTTTGTGCTCTCTGTTTACATGTTTCTGTCCAAGGTCTAATGTGGCCACTGAATCTTGGCCTAAATGATTCAGACTCTTCCGGCAGGTGTGTGTGTGTGTGTGTCAGTGAGACATTGTGTGCGTGTGTGTGTTTGTGTAGTTGTGTCTGGCTGCCCTCCTTTTTAGTGCTTTCAAGACATTGTAAGATAGAAAAAAGGATAAAAATAGTAAAAGGGCAGTAACAGAGAAATGCAAACACAATTATTGCTTCAATGAAGATTTGCATTCTGCTTCCAAAGTAGACACACAAAGCGTTTTCCAGTGTTCACTGCTAAAACACTGAAGTGAAACTGCTACATGTGCATTAATTGGAGTTAATGTGAAAGATTTTCCACAATGATTAAGATTTCTGAATGTGTCACTTATTCACACTTCCTAAAAATAGTCACATTTATCTGCAGTCATGCAGGGAGCTGACTACCTGCTGAGAAACGATGAGATCAGAAGCTTAAAAAGGTAGAAATGTTGCAACTGAGCAGAGCAGCTACGTCAGCAGTAATCTGAGAGGAGTGGTGCAAACTGTCTTTGGTGTAATTACTGTAATTAAAGCAACAAGCTGACATTCTCCTCTGTGATGTTAGTACTGGAGGGTCAGTGCCATTTCTGGGAAAACACAGGTGAGAAAATAAAGCTCTGTGCTAAAGTAAAAAGATGGAAGGACCACGCTCTGCATTGCAAACTCACCGATCTGGTCTTCTGGGATCAGGCTCTCGATGGGCGGCTCCATCTCCGAGCTCTGTCGAAGGTAGCTCTTCATCTGTGTGATAAACTGCCGGAGAGTCTGCAGCAGCTCCAGTCCGGAGTCGTATCCCTGCCACGCCTGGGTGCCCGCACCCTCGCCCATGTAGCTCAGATAGTCCTGCACCAAGGAGCCGAAGTACGAGCTCTTATCTCTGGACAGCTCCAGCACCTTACGGATCGCCCTCTTCTCAGGCGTGAGCAGTGAGTTGAAAACGCCGCTCACTTTGCGCAAATGGCCTCGCAGGGCCTTCTGGAGGACCAGAGCGCTGGCGCTGGGGCGACGCTTTGTGCGGTGTCCAGGTGGCACCATGGTCAGGTCCTGGTCTTGGTCCTGATCGCTCTCCAGGCTGACGCCATAGTCTGGTTCCTCTTCGTCCTCTTCATCCTCATCGTCGTCATCGTCCTCCATACTGCAGAAACGTAGGTGGGATGGTGGGATGGAGAGGGGGAGGTGGGTGTTGAAGTCAGCCTCAGTGGGGGGGCTTGGGTCATGCATAGGAGGCATAAAGAAGGCTGAGGACTGAGAGAAATCCAGCGAATCTGACGAGTCTGTGGAGAGGCTCATGTCACTGAGCCGCTGGCTGCCCCCGCTGCATTCGTCAACTGCTTCTTCCTCTCCTCTGCCCACCTCTGCATGCTCGACTGCCATCACCACAGTGGAGTCTGGGGGACTGCAGGAGTTCTGGGAGCAAGGTAGAGCCTTTTGCTGGGATAGTTTGGCCCTGATGAGGGCCTTCTCAATGGTGTCATCCTCCAGGGCTTGGTGACACTGAGCGTCCTCTAGACTGGATGTTGGCGAGGCTTTGGTTCGACGTGGAGATGAGGACAGAGATGGCAGAGAGAGGGGCAGTGATGGCCGGGGAATGGATATGGGTGAGCTGATGCTAAGTCTCTTAGGCGGAGAGGATGAGGGGCTGATACTTAGCGAGGAGCCAAGGCGAGAAAGTAGGCTGCTGCCTCGCTCCCTCTCCTCCACCTTCTCCTTGATCCAGGAGATCTTTTCAGGCATGCTGCGCTGCCGAACAGGAGGGGCTGTTTGCTGTGCTGTAAAGCGAGGTGGAGGTGGCCGAGGTGGTGGAAATCGTGTCACACTTTTGGGATTGCCGAGTTTGTGACTTGTGCTGGTTTGTCGGCTGTTCTGTAGCTCTGTGTTTCGGTCAGGGTTCTGCAGGCTTTCTTGCTGCGACTGGCTGCTGTGGTTGTGATCTGAGCTACAAACCTGGAGACCGTCGGCACACGAGCCCTGAGCTTCCTTACTGCTGCCTTTTCTTTTGTCAGCTTCCTCTCTCAGGTCCAACTTTGCTGTTTCAGGGCTGTTGGGAGTGAAGCTCTGATTATCATCTGGCTGGTGGACCTTTAGGAAGAGGGGGTTGATGAAGCACAGTGCTCCATTGGCTTGGCAACACTCAAGCTCAGATGGGGTGCGAGTTTGAAGCCGAGGGCGTCCTGAAGCAGCTGTCGAGGACACTGGTCTCTGGGCAGGTGGGGGTGGTCTGTCGGGAGCTGCTGTCCCCGTCAATGACACTGAGCTCTTCCTCCTGCTGCACAATGGAACATCCCAGAAGCCTATAAGGAAACAGCAAATGAAAAATCTTGTATTCATATTGTTTTCTATTGTTTTTTTCACAGTAACCATAAAATTTGTAAAATTAAATATCAATATTGTGTCAACAATACTTGTATAATACCCTAAATAACTGCCTAAATGTTTTGTAAGCTTTTACAGACTTCCAAACGACTTCATTATCTCAGATTATTTTGACCATGACCATAATCAAAAAGTGATAGTGTGTTACTGTGATGAACCTGATCTGGTAAAACTAATAAGTATGCTTCCTGTCTGATCCCCAAGGCCATGAGCCCTATAACCTATAAACAAATATATCAGAGTTGCCTTTTCACAGCTTTTCAGATAAAAATAGGACTGATTAGATTTAAAGTTCAGCCACAATTTTGGCTTTGATAAATTATGAAAGCAAGAAAAATCAGGAAAAAATAATGGGAAACATTTCCTATAAATCCTTTGTGTTTGTTTTTAATTCGAATCAGACTTCATGTCCAAGGAAATCTCCTGTAAAAAGAAATCAATAAAAGCTTGACTTATCAAGTTAATTAACTGAGATTTTAATCATTGACTAAAATTAATAACTCCCGTTTTTGTCATAATCCAGCAGCCAAAACACATCAGAAGAAACATATGGCAAGGTGAGGGAGACTCATGAATTCAAATATTACAGTTTCACTGGTCTAATATGATGTAATAATATTTTTCTGTAAGTGAGAAGTGTGAACTATTTCACCCTCAAAAGCTTTAGAGGCATGAGTGCCACTAATATCGACTCAAAAGGGGGCAAAATAATTCTGTTTAGATTTCATTGCAGTATTAGAGCTTCATTTAACAAAGAAAGCATCACCATTGCTCACAATTATCTTGAACTGCATCTGCTGAACAGTCCAATTCGTATGTGATGTCCCTCAGCAAGGCTGTCTAAAACAGAATCAAGTAAAAATCCTTCTGCCCACCGCAATCAAACAGCTTCTCACTGCAGAATCAAGTTGGAATGAAGTAGAAGAGCTATTTACTGGGTGGTTATTTGTGGCTTTCAAAAGTAAAAGATATGACAAAAAAATAAAGAGTCAGCTATTTTTTTTTCCACGGTTGTATTGGGAGCCGACGCGTTTACAGATCCAACAGTTCAGCGAAGAGCAGGAAAATACTCAGCAGTGTTCCCATGAACTCCCAGTGAAAGCCCCGCTAAATAACACAAATGCCAAAAACCTCTAAATGCTCCTTCCTGCTGTTGGGAACTTTTTCTCAACAGAGGAAAGAAAGAAAAAAATGACACTAAACAATTTTAACACAACTCTTTGTTGACCACTTGGAGTCTGAGTCGTACCAGACAAACACACAGTGGAGGAAACAATAGCATATGAGAAATATTAGTGCCAGACACAGTGCAGCTCCTTCACACAGAGCAGAGAAGAAACAACAGTACTTACTGTGACCCAAAGCTGAATGGCACAGGCGAACTGTTGATGTCAGTCTAACTTTGTGTTTAGAGGACACTGTGTCTCTGCAGGCTGAAACTCTGCTGGTTTCTGTGGCTCGCTAACACTCCCTCTTTGTTATGACTCACTCGTGTTAATAAGGGTTTGGGCGGGCTGTTGGCACACTATTCCCGCCTCTCCCCTTCCCTTTGAGATGAAGCTGCGTGGCAAACCAAAACAAGTCCTTCCCCCCATTTCCGTCCTGCACTGCTGATATTTATTCTCTCTATAAGTAACCTTTACTTCTCAGACTGCTGAAAAACTTCTTTGTACATTTGTTACAGTTGTGCTCAAAAGTTTACACATACTGATGATGGGCATGAATGTCAGGGTAATGTTGGGCTTTTAATGATTTCTTTGAACTGCTCTTTCTCCAGGGTGATATGATTATACAGCATACATTTTTAATGATGTAAAATAAAAATAAAAAACCCAACAACAACTGGCCCCACAAGGTTGAATTTATTTTGGATCAAAATTATACTAACATCCCAAGAATATTTGGTTAAATTTCCCTTAGCAAATTGCACCTCAATCATGCACCTTCAGTAGCCACAAACAAGCTTCTGGCATAGTTCTGGCTAGATATTTAACCACTCTTTTTGGCAGAGTACATTGGTGGGTTCCCTGATGCGGACCCAGCTTTTAATCATAGACTGCAAATTTTCAATAGGGGTTGAAGAAGTCCCAGATTGTCATCTTCAGATGGGAGGACACCAGTTAGCATGTTCAGGAACAACCCAGGAACCAACAAGAATCAAGTCTGCCATGAACTGGAAACTTCTGGAACACAGGTGTCACTGTCCACAGTGAAGTGAGTTTTATATCTCTATGGACTAAGAGTGTGGTGACCAAGAAAAAAGCCCCTGATGAAATTTGCATTACCCGCATGTGGGCCAAAGATTAATCTAGGGGTGGCTGTAGGTCATCTGCTAAGCGGAAGGTTGGCATGGTCCCTGGCTGCTCAAAGCAAGATGCTAACCCCTGATATATCCATTAAATCATGAATATGTGTTCATATTAGATAGAAAGCATGTTGTATAAACACCTTTGAGTGCTCAGGTAGGGTAGAAAAGCACTATATATGAACGAGTCTACTTTACTATATTGCAACAATGACAAGAAGTATGTTTCATCCTTTGCGGCTGTTTTGATGTCAGTGGTACCTTTGCATTGCACAAAGTGGATGGACGAATGACAAAGAACTCCTGTTCATATTTCCATGTTTCAATAAATCGCTGCACCCATTTTCACCTATTACTAGTAAAATAAAACCAAATGAGTGGAGGCTCAAAAGCTTTCCACAGTACTGTATTCAAAAGCAACTTCCACATATGAAAGTTTTCTGTTTCAAAGATTTCACAACTTTCATCACATTTTTACTTTGCATAAAGAATTTACCTGCAAAATACACAGTAATGCATTCAGGCGTGTTCACGTGAGTATATGCAAAGCACAGTAAAGCTCTGTGTGTGCGCACTTTGCAGCAGAGTCTAAGAGAGGAATGTGGTTTGCTGTGGTTTTGTGTAAGATCTGGGAAGTTGTTTGACATCATTCAGAGAGATACAGCTGCCAAACTGGAGCCAGACAAAAAAAAAAGCCAGAGGGAGGAAGCTGTGGCTCTCTCAGTGCTGTAAATAATTCAACTTAACCAAATGGCAGGTGAAACAAACTGCTCCATCAATGAACATGCCGCTTTCCATCAGAGTAGATCTGATTATCAAGCTGCACACCAGGATCCTGCCAGACTCTACAGTGTATTAGTGATATGCTGAGCTGATCCTAAGGATTACATCAAGATCCAAGTTATTACTAACAGATCAGTAACAACCAACCAAAACCCAACAGACCTCTTAATGTGCCTGGAAATGATGCTTTACAGCTCTGCTTTGACAGCCTGCAGTAAATATACAGGTACAAATTAGAATGTGTGAATCTCAGGTCAAATACTTAACATAAGAATCAGGAAAGCTCGGGCATTGTTTAGTAAGTTATCACTCCCATTTTTAACATTCAGACAGGGATTGTTAATTTAAATTAACTAAACACCTTCAAGTAACATAATAGTGACACACTCTTGCTAGTGTCTTGCTAATATCTACATGGAGCAGTTCATGAAAAAAAAAAACAACAACAACAAAAAACACGTGTTTCAGATGCAAAACTGAGCAACAAATACAAGTTCATAACTGGATCTGATATTGAGGGACACACAATATTAAAGAATATGGAGTCAGGGCCAAATAAGCACGATAGGAATATGACTGATCAAAGGCTGATGGCAAACATCTCAAAGTCACAAAGGGAGGACCTGATTAGATCTACAAAAGAAAGGTAAATAATTTGTGATACAAGATCAGGAATGTTTTATTTATCTTTTATTTATATACTAAGGAAATTATTTTGTTTACAACACTTGAAATGATGAAATAATAATTTAATGTTGTTGTTTAATTTGATGGTTTCCAAAGTTTTTTGCAACGGACACAAGCTATTCTTATCACTGGAAAACTAGAGAATGTAGCCATCTTGATTTTCCATCTACTGATAAAATTGTTGGTTTGTTTGAATGAAAAGCATTGATGGGTTGCAAAACATGTCTGTATACAGTTTATTCAAGAACTAATACAAATATTGCTGTTAAAAAAAATGAAAAAAAAAATCCCACAAATATCCACGTTGCTGCCAGAAATTTTAATATCAAACAGATTAGAAGCTCTGGGAGAATTGGTGTCTTGTCTGAGATTTATCAGCCAAATAGAAAATCTGTCCACATGAGGTGTTTAATGGGCCACTTTTGGACCTAACAGCCAAGCTAAACTTTAAGAACTTTACAAAAAGTCAGTTACCTTACTAAACCTTCTCTACAACAGTTTTATGACAGGTGGAGCACCACACAACATAGGTAACATGACACTGAAGACGTCACACTCAACAGTGATCTTTTCTCCTTTGTCAGTCAGTGGTGAAAGTAATACTCACAGAGTCTCACAAGCATACTTCTTCATATAAACGTCAGAAATGTCTCCTAGATCAGCTATTCACTGTAGCTCTATTACCTTCAGCAACACAAAGACCACTATTGTGTCACTTCACCAAAAAGGCGCCCTTTTATGAATGAAAGACCGTTTGTGGGGGGGTTGTAAAGACAACAAGTCTATACGCAGTTCAAGAAAAAGCAAGAATGTCATCAAAACATCGTGTCACACAGAATTCTTTAAGAAGAAGTCAAGTCTAACTTTGAGTACTCCTTAATGCCCCAAGCTGAATCACAGTAGAAGAGTCTGAGTGGATAAAAAGGTCACTCTGAGAGGGATGTGAAAAAAACAGAAGTGATGTGGAACATAAATCAAGCCCCTAAAATGCAGCAGCCCGGGTTCGAGTTCGATTCTGAGCCCTTTGCTGCATGTCGTCACCAACTCTCTCTCCTTGCTTTCCTGTCTACTCTCTACTATCAAACTGCCGAACAAATAATCTTAAGTGCTTGAATGGGATAGGAACTATTGCCTTTACATCGTAAAGGCAATAGTTCTAAAAAAAACTAAACTTTGTAAGGTGTAACCTACCAAGGAATTAGGGTTAGATTTATCCTTAAATATTTTACAAGTTTAAAAAACAAAACAAAACAACAAAAAAAGGGAAAATGTTTTTGATTTGTGTCACAATGATTATTTCTGTGTCCCTGGTTTGCCGAGACTTAGCCAAAAATCATCCCATGATAGTAAAAGGGAGGGTTGCACCATGTCCAAAACGACTATCGCAACTATTTTGATCAATATTGTAATCCCAATTATTTGTCATAACTATTCATTGAGTTTAGTGACAATAATGTAGTGTAATATATATATAATACACACACACACATACACACACACACACACATATATATATATATATATATATATATATATATATGTATATATATATATATACATATATAGATAGATATAGTAATAATAGCTTCACAGCTTCACATCTATAATTCTCTGAGTTGAGCACCAACCATGGCCTTCATGATGCAGTTTGAGGTGAATTTTTAGGCAGTTGATTAAGTTAGTTGTCTTCCTTGTGGTGACAATAACTCTACAGCACTGTTAAAGGATATGATGACTGATTATATGATGGTGGTTATTTATGGTGGTCCAAGGAAAAGCTGTGATTGGTTCATGCGGACACGTCATTTGAGAGTCAAATGAGAGCAATGATTTGCTCTCATTTTGTGTTCCACTGGCAGATGATCCACTTTCAATATAATTTGATCGTCTTCTTTTAATTGTGTTAAACTAAAATTGTGATCAATATTAAAATTAAATTAACTGTGCATCCCTAGTACTGGGTAAGGGATTAAGGTACTGGTTGTTGCTGGTGATGACGTTGACCTCACACGATTAATTCATGAACATGAATGAAATTTCTTCCACAAAGACCAGCGCTCTTGCCTGATTTCAAACCAACCTCAGTCACACTGATCTGGGTGTAGAAGAGGTTTTTGTCCCTAAGAGTGATTCATTCAGCACCAGCATGCCAGTTAACTCTTCAAACACCGTGGAATGTGCTTGAGATGGGCCTCAGGAGAGAAAGAATTCCTGCGGCTTTTACACCCAATAAATGTGGGAACAGGGAAGTCCAGAAATCAGTTTGAACAAAAAAACTCTAAAACTAAGCAATCATTAATTACTTCCAAATGACTGGAGATGATTGAATTGAGAAGACTAGTAATTGGCCATCAACAGCGCTCAGCAACAATTTACTTCCATACTTGCAGTAAATACTGCATTCCTTAGACTTTCATAGAATACATAGCTCTATAAGCTTCCAAATTACTTAGTGAAGGAACAACCAACTATCACCGAGAGTTACACTGAGCACAGATGTTACACAGACATTATTCTTAAAATGGCCTCAACATTTAAAGTTTATGTGTAGCCAATTATGTAATATTTATTTTTAGATAAAAAAGAATTACTCTCTGCAGTTTGAGTTCCCCAACTTGACCCTTAACGCACACTACATATAAATAAGTGAACAAACCTGCACCAAGCTTAGCAACTTCCTCAATATCAGAAAAAGTTCTGGCTGAAGCGATGGCCTCTGGGAGCTTCAGAGTAAATGGCAACACATCCCTGAAAAAGAAAGAAGAGGACCAATGAAATGGAGAACACGGAGGAAAAGCGGTTTGATTAAAAAGCTACTCTTAAACTTGTGTTAGTCACCGTGTTGAAAAACCCGTGGCTCAGCTTGGGTGTGCGACGTTGGCTAAGGTGTGGGTTCAACCACAGAGCTGTGGAGGATAATACGTGCATGCTGCTCTCCCACCTCTGGGACTTTACCAAAACATTTCAAAGACTTTACAGTTTTGGTCATGCAAGCTTGTGTGAACAACAGTGAACCTAAGTTTATGATACTGATGTCACAGTGAACCCTGGTCACACTGTGGCAGTGGAGGATATATATTTTTGATCCCCTGTTGAATTCATCATTTTAACAACTTACAAAGAAATAGGTGGTCTATAATTTGAATTGTAGGTTTTATTTTAATGGTGAAAGATAAAATGTCAACATAACAATTTAAAAAAAAATTCTGTAACAGAAATTAATGTGCGTTCTAGTGAGGGAATAAGTATTTGTAAGTATTTGATCCCCCTGAGAATTTGTCCAGTACACCAACAACTCCAACAGATGTTTGAGTGGTAGCTACTGAAGGACCGGTATTCACAGTTACACATGAGGACAGAATTGGCTGCTAAGGATTTTTGAACCAACAAGGTCATTTCCAAAGAGCTTCCAAACATGGCAGACTTCAAAAAGGATGAAATGAGAAAATTGCAAAAGTGAAGGACCAAAAAAAAGAAGCTTAAAAAAACATCTACAGCAGAAGAACAGTATCTAAAAAACAGGATAAAATATTTTTAAAATCCCTAAAAAGACCTGACACAGGTCAAGATACATCTGACTCTTCAGTTGATCTACTGTTCATCATAGTCTCATCAGAAATCGAAATTTGGTTGTCAGAAAGCTATTCTTAATCAGCTCCTTTGCTCTTGTGCCAAAATTACACAAGAACTGGACTGAAAATCAGTGGCAACAGGTCTTATATAGTGTGGAATCCAAATTTGAATTATGGTTCAAATTCAAAAGTCTGAAATTTTCATAGTAAATTAGACACAGATAACCAGGTTTTGTTGATGGGTCTGAATGAACACGATTTTGTCTAAGAAACAAACATTATGTGGATAATCCAGTAATAATGAAGCAAATCCAGACACACGGAGTGTTTTTGGACTTCAATGTCCAGGATGTCCTGTGAGGAATGCTTCAGGAGAACATTTGTTGTGCGACCCCCGTGCAGAGCGGGCAATAGCTAGGTTAATACGTATCTGAACAATCCCATAACAGTGCATACGCATTTTACCCATATTATGAACTGCTAGCAGCAAAAGAATAAGATTGTGAATACAAGCTGTGGAAGTTTTGAGTTTCTTCGTCAGATGCAGGGTTAGGAACTCGGTGTTTCAAGGCAGGCTCAGACTGGAGCCGCTGCTTCTCCATATCAAAAGAAGCCAGCTGAGGTGGTTTGGGAGTCTGACAAAGATGCCACCTAGATGAGGTGTTTCAGACATATCAAGCCACAAGGAGACCACGGGGAAGCCCAAGACACACGGGAATGATTGTGTGTCTTGGCTGACTCGGGACTGTGACTGGGTCAATATCCCCTCAGAAGAGCTGGAGGCGATGAGGGCTCCGGCAGAGTGTGAGGTCTGCTCATTCTGACCCAGATCAGTTGTAGAATATGGACGGATGACTAGTTCTTCTTTCTTGGGTTTTGTGATGATGGTTTTTAAATAATAGAAACAGAAGCAGTAGATATGTGCTTTAAACCTTAAAGCTGAAATATGAATGTCTAACAGTGTGCAATAATGATGGTATGGTGATTTTACCTGCTGATGCAGCAGAAGGCCATGAGGCGGAAAAGGTCTGCAAAGCTCAGTCCTGATCCCTCTAGAGAGAAAGCTGTAGGAAAACAGAAGCACATGATCAATTCAGTGAAGGAAACCATCAGAGGGGAAAAAGCATTAGAAAAAGACTGCTGCTGAAAAAAGTTTTAAAAAGACTGAGCCAAGGCCAATGAGGCAATGCGAAACATTCAAATGTCAGAACCAAGTTCTAAGTCAGTGCATGCAAAGTGTGGTTCAATTCTGCTTTATAGTCCCTTAATTCAAAGGAATCCCCCCCCCAAGGTTATAACATATATATAAACGATAGCAACAAATGGCAATGAGAATGACTGTGGCGTGACCACTTTTCCCCGACTTACTGTCTCATTAGTTTGTAAAAGAACACTGTGCTGGAAAACAAAGAAGGAAATCCTTAGCACGCATGTTGTCGGTAATACACAAATCAAGAAGGCTGTTTGCTCACAACTTGGCACACAGTTAACGCTCCTGGCACTGAACTAAACATGACCAAGATCTTCGAATGGTGAATGCGGTTAAATTCTGAGAAGAATGCAGTAAGACAAAGACAACATCATATTCAGTCTTGGGAAAGAAGGGAAGTGGGTTAAAATCAAACCTGCCGACATGGCAGCACACCAACAATATACAAGTCTCTTTTTCCCGGGACTTCAAATCTTCCCTCAGCATTTCACTTTTACTTGTTGAAATATTGACTTTTACACATGACAAGTGCCGTATTTTGTGGCAGCATCAGATCGGTTTAGATTTGATTAAATTGACATTGGTTTGACTTTCCGCTGAACACTTTATATCCAGTCATCTCCACAGTCCTATGGTATCAGGTATCAGGAGCCCTTATTATTTCCTAACTGCTACTTTTGGGACAGATCATTGACAGTTTTAACATTAACACTTTTTCCTTCAGCCAAAGAGCCTGTATGCTGCCACGTGGCCAGTCAGCCTTCCCCTCTTACTGGCACCAACTTGATTTCTTTTATCTGGCACTTCCATTCACAGTAATGACAACAGGCCTGATACCACATTCCCACACCATCCATCACAGGATACCTGCTCAAATACCTTAATCAAAGTCCATAGATCACAATTCTCTGTTAAAGAGCACAAGTTCAAACAGGCCAAAGAACAGACTCATTATTGACTTACAGAGAAAATGATTCACATCGAGCAAAAGAAATCCCTCCCAGGTCGAACGCTCCTGTTACAGTTTTAAACTGTTATTGCAACACCTGCAGCTCTGCTTGCAGATGTTTATCACAGCTCAATCAAAGGCCAGCTCTTCATGCAGTGGACAATGTAGCTGAGGTGAGCTTAGTGTCACACCAGAGGGAAAATACCACTAATGGTTACTTTAAAAAAAAAAAAAAAAAACTTTTCCAGACAGCAGTGTAGGGGTAAAGTGGAGCTGAGCAAGTTTTGGAGGTATGAAAGTGCTGCTTAGGGGGTGAATCCAGCCCTCTTTCTGTTTGAATTTCCTGTCGATGGTTGCACTGTTATCAGAACATTGGGACAAATATATAAATACATTTCAGATCTCTCTCTCTTCAAAATAAAACCCCACTGTAAACAAGTGAAACATAAATTATTCGGTTTACATTCTCAGTCACTCTAAGATTTGTCCTCCAGATTTTTGCAGAATGTCTCTATGCATTTCAGCTTAAGAAAAGTTCTCATAAAACAGTAACTCATCATTACTGCAATCAAACTGCTGCAAAATGCAGATCACCAAGAGTATTACAGTCCATGGAAATGCCCAGTAGAAGACAGCTTCTTTCTGTCTCACTGTACTCATTGTTTTCTCTGCAGGTGCAAAGACAGACGTCACTGTCTCTTTAGTTTAGCAGGGCTACGATTCACACTCAGCACATTCTGTTGCTGGGTAAGCATTAGGAAATTCCAGGTTAATGCAGACAGAAACTGATGGCAACAGACAGGTACAAGAAGCAGACTGTATGCATTCTGGAAGTCCGGAAAATCCCACTTTTTATGTGGCTGAAAACACAACACTAACACACTAATTCAGAGTGACAGAGGAGGAAGAAGTCAGCACAGAAAAGAAGAGAAACAAACAATATATGAAAGCCTCTGACATATTTTAAAGAGATAAGTATAAGGGTTTTACTACAGGCTTGTCTGCTATTGCCGAGCTCATCTCTGATGACGGTTCTGCTGTGAGTGCACAGTGAACTGGGCAGCTGGAAGGTGCTCTTGTGTTCATCTTCGACCTGAATCTCTGTGGTTTAGTGTAGTTTAGGCCTGGGATTCTTTTTTCAATTTTAGATTTAGGCCTTCAGCCTTCAGAAATACTGATACTGTCTGTCTACTCAAATAGCTGGTTATGAGACAGGTGTGAGTCATGAGGTATGCTGTCACCAAAAACATCTCTCAGTGATAAGTTGGGTTTCTGTTCAGTAATGGACTGCTATAAATGACCTTTTCAGAGTCCTCAAAATAATTAAACATTCTATTCAAAGATCAGCTCATTGTAGTGACAAGTTTTGGTACTGCCTAAAACTATCCACTACAAGCAAAGAAATACAATCTAGCAGAGGAATTACCCCTGTAAATTCTTAGTTCCTCTCCTTACATCATTCCACTTATTAACAGCTCTGCCTGTTGCTGCTAGTGACTGACAGCTTCGTGTATTTCAGTGGTTAAAAATAGCAGAGAAAAACAAACACTTACTGTACTGGCTCTCCTTTACGAGGAAATCTTTGACAGGAACGCTCGAGCCTTTATCCATGCGTAGAGATATGACTTTTTTCTGCAGGCTGGCTGACTTCCTCACCACAAATGTCTATCGGTAAGGAAAGAGAACACATCCAGTTAATGTTTGCACAAAAACTGGGTCATTCT
>VUQG01019276.1:85626-96143 GCA_015106755.1 Etia nguti | reverse complement strand
AAAGGGTAAGGAAAAAAAAAAAAAAAAAAAAAAAGTTAAGAGGTAAGTTTAGGGAAATAATGGAAATAAGTATCAAAACAAAAAGGATCCTACAAAACAGCCACTAGCATTGTCAACTCTACCTCTGGATTTATTTTGTCATTTTATTTTTATGCATTTTCATCTTGCTACTCTTTCTTTTGCCAGTTGAATTGCTCCCAACTGTTTGGTGCTAGCATCTCAACCTTTGCCACACAAATATATAAAGGAACAAACAAATGTCCTTTTAAGGTCCTGGGTCACTAAGCGCCAGACATCTGGATGGCTTAATTTTAATTGTGATAATACAGTAGAAACATTACAAAAATTGACCTAGTTGTGATACCTGAGAGTACGGTGGACTTTTCCCTTTAAGGACCATTTGATACTAAAAATGTCTACAAATACTACAAAGGGTCTAAGAATGCTTAAATAGTGTGTATGACATTTCAAACCCATGTGAAGACAAATGGACAAAAATGAGCATTAAATGACTAAAGTAAAGTTAAGACTCAGAATGTTAAACAGGCTAAGGTCTGTTTATGGGTTTTTGGGGGGTTCTGCTTTGAACTGCCTCAGAGGTCCACCTTCGAAAAATCACAGAAGACACAAAGGACACCAGAGTTATAGATAAAAAAAGCAGTCTTAATAATTCAAATATTGAGGCACTGATGAGGATGCACTGGTGATAATATACTAGTCAATAATGTAACATAGGAGAGTTCAGGCAGGGATCTTTTCTGTGATCCATTATAGCAAAATAACCAGAGGTACACATAATGAGAAGAAAGGCATGAAACTTCAAAAGGTTGGATGAAAGGACATTTCAGGGACAGGGACTGGAGCGCTGATGGTGAGATTGAAAATGTGATACAGAAGAAAAAATAAAAGGACCAGTGTATCATCGTGAATGGTCACAATGTCGTTCTTGTTTATTACATTTCTTACATTTTATTACATTTGTACATTTCTTTTCATTGAAAGCATTATTTGTTAAAACTCTGACATCCATGTACTGTTTGGCTAAAGAAAAAAAAAGACCTGTGGAATGACACTCAAAACGTGCTTTTGTCTTCACACTGAAATCTACTCTTTAAATGGAAATGTAGTGGAGCTTTAAACATGTTAGATTCCTTTTTTTTTAAATGCTATTTGTTAGTCAATGAAAAGACTAATAGAAAAACCTAGACTCTGTGGAAGTAAAATAACAAATCTGTTGTTGTGTGGTATTACATTCCCAGCTCAGTGCATACAGCACTGAGCCTGGACATGGACTGGGTACCTTCATCAAAGTAGATTAGCTTTATCAGCTCTTCAGACATGGGACTCTGCCAGTTGTTTTGGTTGGCTGACCTCCAATGCTGCACAAGTCAAGAGCTACATTCTGCATTAATCTGAAGGTCTTCAAAATCACCCATCATCAAGCCTCATTTTTGTGTAATGTCACTGAGCAGAGGTCGTTTCACTGAGCCTAATAAATCTTAGTAAGAGATAGTTTATCTAAATGAGACTTGACACATGGGAGCATTAAAAAAGCCTCTAAAGGTCAGTCGACAAGAAAGAAATGAAATGCTTTAAATTTGTGGTCTCGGTTGTCAGGTATGCCAAAAGACCACGCCGCAGTTACTGCACGTTATCATCTGTTTAAAATTCTTCACCTATATGGATTTTCATGATCACCTTGTTGCCATTTCCTAAATATCTCAGCATGCAAGGTTACTGAGTGTGCGACAATAATGGTGTAATAGTTATCTTAACATATATAAAAATCTACAAAGTTGAATTTTCTCAACTTGATTAAAGAACTTAAAACTTAAACATTACAGAAACTTAAAAAATGATTTTGGTAAATAATAATACTATTAATTTAAGGCAGCTGTGGCCTAAACCTTGTATTCGGTGGTGATAATCAAATTGTTGAGCACTGTATATCATTAGAATTCTTGTTGCTGGTAATTTAAGATTTTGGATATTTTTTGCATGTCACAAACTTAGAGTGTGTTATTTTCTCCTGTGTGCCTGTGTTGAACCTGTGGGCAGTTTTGCATTTCTTTGCTGTCTACATTTTTTTTTACCCTCAGCACTTCAGTTTTAGACTGTATCAGAGAAAACCATAATCAAAACAAACACTATAAGTTTGTTTGTTAGAGCCTTAAAAAGTAACTGCTTTATAAATGTAGTCTCATTGTTCCTGCGTGTGTTTTCTTTCCACGAGCTCTGGGCTTCCTCTCACACTTCAAAGACATTCATGTTAGGGTAACTGGCTATTCTAAATTGGCCCTAGGTTCGAATGTGAGCGTGAATGCTTGTCTGTCTCTTTGTGTCAGCCAAGTGATAGCCTGACAGCCTATCTAGGGTGTACATGGCCTCTCAACCTGTCACAGCTGGGACATGCTCCAGGCCCCTGTGATCCTGAATTGGATAAGAGGATGGATGGATGGGTTAGGGTAACAAACCTGGGTTTACTGTTAAAGCCTAATTATTGACTCTATAAGCATAACTTTTGACAACAGAGGTTTGCTTGTCATGGAAACCGAACTCATACGGCCATAAATTTTGCAGAGTATCCTGCATGAATACGAGATCTGTAACTGAACAACAGTCAAGTCTAATTCTGGCAGAATTCTTGTATTGTTGTCATCGTGTCAGAGTGGTTTGCAGCTCATACACTGATAAAAGCATTTTTTCCCTTTTTTTATCAGCATCATTTATTATTTAAGACTTTGACTATTTTATAAGATCTCACCCATATACTTGCGATCTGTTCCTGACTGCAGGAGCAACACCTTATTTCCTTGTCTCTATGGCAACTGCAGTAATATTACAGTACAGGCACATCAAAGAGAATAATGAAATACATCAACAATGCTCTGTAATATTATTTGACGACTTTTTTTCCCACCTCGCTGCAGTGACAAAAGCAGGAGAGAAAGCACATTTTTGAGTGAAACACACTGGATTGATTAGAAATCTGAGAAAGTGCAGCTTCAATATTACTTCAGTCTGAGCTTTTAGCCAGAGGTCGCCGGCCTGTCTCGAAAGGTCCATGATGCAACAATGTGATAGAGACTGCAAGACCAGAGCTGAAATCTTCCTCTGCTGGTTTATTATATAGATCATATTCAGTGTAATTAAAGATATTTAGTATGAGTTTACTTACATTATTCAGTATTTTGATGTGCTGGTTGGAATGCAGTGTTTGATGACTTGTGCAACTTTTTTTCACATTTATAAGACTAAGTGAAACCCTAAAATAACTGTTATGTCTGAGAAATGGTAGAAAATGTTATGGTTAATGTCAAAAAGGGAAAATGTCTCTAAATGGCAGAATATTTTGGTTTATTTAAAAACACTGAAAATCAGAGTGCTCCATATCCTTTTCCTCTTCTTCCCAAGGGTGTGTGGTGACGGTGACGGGACGACTCACATTTGTCAGTAACAAATCGATGGAAATTGAGGTGTTGGTAGACGCGTCCTCACTGGTGGAGGCAGAGAAGGGGAAATATCGTGCTGTCTCAGCTTTTTTCACCTTCATCTCCCTGGATAAGGACAATAAGCCCCTGCCTGTCCCTACCCTTAAGGTTGGTATCGTCCAGTCTCCTTCTAAAGTCTGCCTGTTTCTTAAAATGTTAATACAGAATTTTTGATGTTATACATTATTTTACATCCATATCCCGTAATACAGAGTAATTACATTCACAAACACTGACAGTCAAGCCTGTTTTTTATAGTATTTTAATAATGGAAAATAATCAGGGCATGGATTTTATTGCCTTTTTTCTGCGATATCATCTTTTAAAGGCTAGTTATTTTTAGCTTGGTCTCTTCTAACTGCTGATAACATTTCCATTAGTAATTTTTCTCTATCATGACATGTAAAATGGCCATTACAAGATTGGATCAATGGAGATGAAGCCTTCGTTTACAGAAAATGTTGAGTTGGGTCAGACTGATCTTTGATCTAAAACTACTGTACAACTTTACCATTAGCTGAAAAAAAATCACAAATATGAAAAAGATGTAATACTTTTAAGATTATATATTAAAGACTGTCTTCACAGACATGATTTTTGGAAAGCTCAAAGATACTGCCCATTGTTTAGGAATTCAACATGTCAGTCTATTTAGAAAGCATTCAAATCCTCGTAGTGTTGGGTATTATCCTTCAGCAGTGAGCGGGGCTGAATGATATTATTCCCACAAGATCTCCGAGATGAGTATCTCAGGGATGAGTATGCCTGACTCAGCACTTACTGTCAGCAAGCAAAGACTGCATTCTTACCTGCAGACAGGAGAGAGATGCCTGCTGTTTGTTCAGCAGGCATAACGATCCAAACCTTGTTTTTATGCAAACACTGAGCTCATGGGCCATCTGTTTAAGTCGTTTATATTAATGAGAAGCTATCTTTTTGCAATTTTACACAAGCAAGGAGTTTTTTAAACCATATTCTAAACACTGCAATGCAGTTTGTGTTAAGGTTCACATTATTTTTAAGTGTCATGATTAAGATTTTCACTCCATATTTTGTAACTGAGCAATTCAAATTCTACTTAATGTTTTGTTTGAGTTGTTGTTGTTGTTGTTAATGATGTACTGCACTCCATTTTCTTGATTTGGTAATGTTACCATTAGCTTTGCTAAGTCCACAACAATGACATGCGATGGGTGGGCAGTTTCAAATTTGGCAGACCAGCAGCCGGTCATTATTCTCTCAAGTGTACACTTGTACACCAGGACTAATAATTAAACTAGAAGTATTTGTAGAATACTGAAAAAAATAAAGGCAACAATACTAGCAACAGAAGAACAAAGAAGAAAAACAAATAGTATGATAATAAGTACAAATAGAAAAAATAAACCATTGGTTTTTGAAAATAACACATGTATTCTACAAAAATGCATTTTAACTCCCCCCTGCATGACAGTAGTGCATGACAGCATGCCCTTCCATGTTTCAAGTACCATGAGCGTGTAATAAGAAATTTGCAAGAAGAAAGCTGCTGTGGTTGAGAGTGAAGCGTGAAAAAGGATTGTTATAGGTGTGTTGTCATGCCGCAAGTGCAGCAGTGACTCATTTGACCATCAGGTCACAGTTGAAGGTGCAGTATTAGCCTTTATAAACCACAGCACATTTATTCGAGACTTCTCTGATGATGCCCCTGCAGATAGAAGTGTTCATCAAATACATGTCCCCTTTGGTTGGCCTTTTCAAAAGTGTCTGTCAGTCCCCTGATTTCCATTTCACAAAACCTGCATTTGGTTTGCCCATTGTCTGCCTCTCCCTCCATGCATTGATTACCTGGTTTTCTGCCTCACGTAAGCTGCTCATTGCTTTTGTTTTAATAGCAGGGAATTGTAGCAGTGATTAGACTCATTGTAATTTCTCTTCAGACCTCAGTTTTATCAAAAGAGAGGCTAAAAAATGTCCTGGTGATTTTAATAATTCATCCTCAACACTATAAATGGAAATCTAAATGGAGCCTAGGCTGCCAGGGATCTGATGTAGCTTGTCAAATAAACAAGGGCAGGGCAAAAGAGAAACGTGTGTGTGAATGAGTTATGAAGAAAGTGCATGTACGCAAACACAAGCCCTTTATGTGCAGGTCTGCATGTGTTAGAATGAGCATTGCCTGTGAATGTGCACATGCATGGAACAGATCATTGAGCACAAATGCGTGTGTGTTTATTTATAAGAGCAAGAGGAGGAGGACAAGGCTCGATCGGTGCTATTTCTGGCTTTATGACTATTTACTGGGGGCATAAGCATGAGATGAGATTGACTCTGACTCTATTGATGGCAGTAAACCTTTTCCTAATTGTTGGTCCTTGGTGTGTAAAAGAGAAACGTCATGTGCAGGAAATAAGGTTCAACACGTCAGTCCAATTAACACCCAAATTTTCCCTAACAGGAGAGATGGGACTGTGGGAGTTGGAAAGACAATAAACACATCAAATAGCATCGTAGGTCAGATAATAGTGAGCAGAACAAATAGAAATGGAAGGATGTGGAAGCCAAATGTTTTTGTGTATTTGGCCTCCACATCCTTGCATTTCGACCACATAAAAGGTCTTGTGCAAAAGTCTTGATTCCCACCTCATTTCTTTATATTCTGCTTCCAAAGAGCCAGACTTTTCATTTTTAAAATGGTGTTGAGCATTAAAAGTAAGCCAACCATTTTCAGAGGAATTTTATTTTGTTTGGTAACTTAACACTGACCTATGAATCAGTCAAACATAATAAAGCATTTTGTCTACATGTAACAAACAAATGAGCAAAGATTTTATTTTAAATGATATCTTTAGGCACAAAAACATATCATTTTTTTCCAGTTCTTTAGTTGAATCTGTATAAAATAGTAACGATCATACAGTCCCTATCAAAAGTTTAAGACCACTTGAAAAATGGCAAAAAATCATATTTTGGATGGATGGATCTTAACAAGGTTCCAAGTAGAGCTTCAACATGCAACAAGAAAAAATGGGAGTGAGGCAAAACATTTTTTTGAGCATGCAATTTATCGAAAACAATGCTTAAACTGAAACAGGCTGTTTTACAGCTGATCAAAAGTTTAAGATCACATGCCTTTAAAAAACCAAATCTGTGCAAAAATGTGGATTCATTGTCATTTTCTGTCAGGTAGTCACACTGTCATGACATTCTAACCCTAACAAGCTAATTCCCAAAATATTATTAGCAAAGTGGTTTGCATATCTCAGCATGGTGTGCTGTGTGTCCTTAAAAAATTTGGGGAAACTGCACAAGTGAGGACAAAAGAAACGGGAGGCTTAAAAAACTGAACAGTGTCTGAAAGTCATGTCATTAAGAAATAGGAGAGGAGCAAGATGCCTCTGGCCCTTCTGTTGATCTATCTAATGTTCAGTGAAGCCTCATCAGAAATGGTCTCAGTGAAAGGGTGGCTGTCAAGAAGCCCCTGTTAAGGAAGAAAACAGGGAGAAAAGGCTGAGGTATGCTAAATTACAAGAATGGAACTAAAAATCAGTGGCAACAGGTCTTATTGAGTGATGAATCCAAATCTGAAATTTTTGGGTCCAGTCGTTGGTACGGAGGAGGTACAATAATGAGTGTCTACAACGGAGTGGAGGCTCTGTCATGGTTTGGGGCTGCATTTTAGCCAGTGGTGTTGGGGATCTTGTCAAAGTGGGATTATGTACACAGGAAAGTACTTTTTTGAGCCACCATGCAATACAATCTGGAGACAGTCTGATTGGCAACAGTTTCTGTTTTTTTCATCTAATTTTTCATGACAGTGATTCCAAACACGCTGCCAATGCAGTAAAAGCATACCTGGACAGAAATAAAACACTGTCACTCAACATTATTGAAGCAGTGTGGGATCTCGTCAGAGAACAGAATAAAAGACACTCAACATCCAAATAAGAATGTCCTTCGAGAAGACTGGAGAACTATTCCTGTAGACTAGTTTAAAAAATTTAAAGAACGCTTGCGTTCAGGCTGTGTTGAAATATAGGTTTCGTACTAAACAATGACTTTCAAGCCTGTTAGAATCGTACAAACTCTATTTTTGCCTTATTTACATGTACATTTGCCTGTTTCAGTGAATCGTTGCACCTATGCCAGGTTTACCTAGCAAAGCATAAAGAAACAAGGACTGGCTCAAGACTTTTGCACGGTACTTTACAAAATAGTATCATCAGCCATCAGCTACTATAAGAGTAAGCCGTGGTATTTACTGTTTCTGCGTTAAAGATCCTCCAGAGAACTAAAACCTTTTCTTCTGTGAGCTAGCATGAAAGCGTGATTACACAAAACGTGTCCGTGAGTTAGCAGTTAGTTTGGCACAAAGAGTGGAAACCTTGAAACAGCCACCCTGGCTCTGTCTAAACATAACAAAATCTATCTACCAATGCTCAACAGTGGGACAGATTGTGTTTTTACTCAGTGTTACATAGAGTGCTACTTCAAGAGTCCTCAAAGTCACTGTATCAGCTAAAAATACTCCTGTACGTGACCACAACTTAATGTGACCTTTAGAGATGGGTAATTTTGTTACCCATAAACAGTCCAATGCTTGTTGTTTTTAACCTTTTCACTGAAGTAAAAAAAAAAAAGCTTGTTTGGCTTGGCATAAAATTTAATTAAGCTTCATTTCCCAAAATACTAAACTTGCTTCCTCTCATACCTTTAATCTTCTAATACCCCATAGCCCTTTTCATCAGGGAATACTGAAAATCCTTATAAAACAAACAAACTTCTCTCTTTCTCTGTTATTTATTCTGGCTGTATGTTATTTTGCCAGGAATGATGCAAATGAGTAGACTTTTCTGCATGCCAGTAGACCAAGACTTTAACTAATAACGAATGCTAAAACAGACTGCATGTACTGTTACATAAATTGACACACTTTAAGGCACTCTGATGAAGCGGACTGGCTACTGTAAGTTGTTAAAATCTATGACAAAGACACCCAAGTGTGCACTATCAGAACTAAATAATAATAATAATAATAATAATAATAATAATAATAATAATAATAATAACAATACCTTGACTAAATCTATTTATCTTTCATAAAGACCTTCCATCTTTATGGAAACCTATATCTATTTTTCTCCATCTCTGCTGAAGTTGTTGATCTGTTTCAGTAGGTAAAGCCTATCAAAAAGAACTACAACTACAGTCTAGAGTCTTTTCAAATCTTCTGTTCTGTGGACATAAAATGTTGAAATCACTACTGGTAGCATGAGACGTTATCTGCGGACCATTCCAACCAAGACGTTTCCATCTTCTTGGGACAGCATACATAGATGTGCTATCATGCATGAGCTAACCCATCTCTCCAGCGCACCTGTTGTCTCTGTCATTTGCACCAAAGCAGGTGAAACTGATTTACAATGATTTATGAATTAGTACCCTTCTTTAACTGACTTTATTTTATACTGTGATCATCTGGTATTCCCCTAGTTTTATTGAGCAGTGTCTATTACGAGATTACATTCCACCTTTCTTTTGTCTCTCTGATTCTTTTTGTTCTCCATTATCCATTTGTTAAAAAACAAACAAAAAAAGGTGATTCTCCCTGCTTCTCTTTTATGTTTATAACATAATTGTCTCTTTTTTTCTCCTTTTTTAGTCCTACTGAAATTTAAACTGAAATCAGTCCTGAAAGCTCAAACCATCACTTATCATAATTTCATGGCAGCTTTTGCCCCAGTTGAGCTCTATAAATAGTCTGATCGACATGACTTCTGCTATTTTTGACTGCAGGTGCTTTCCCTCCCATTTTCCCTTCCTTGATTTCTTGCCAATGAGCTCAGTGCAATCACTATTTTTAGATTTTTCTGTTTCAGCTCACTAGGGAGTTGGGGACAGAGGGAGTGTGTGTATGTGTAGCTGGGCTGTCACTAATGTTAGCATACTGTGGGTTATGCCGAAGTGGGGCATGAGGACAGCAGGAGCACAGAGGATAGTGGGGAATGCCTTGCCTATCTATAACAGTAATCTTGAAAATGAACTACTGAAATATAGTGTATATGCATGCTAGGCCAGGATAGAAATAATCAGTGCCTAGAAGAGCCTTAGACACTGTTCATTGCTCTTATATCAGCTCTTAGTAGAAGAACATGGTTACACGAAGCTAAGTCCGGAGTGTGGATGTGTGAAAGGAAAGGAATAAAAATTTAGATTTTGGTTAAAACAGCAAGCACAAAAAATGCATTGTTAGTAAAAATACAGTGTTAATAAGTCCATTCATCCCTACTGAACAAAGAGAAGCTTTGTGTCTATGTGTATGTGTGTTTTTCTCTATTGCATGTCTCCATTTATTCATTTATTCCTTTTTTTACATAGCTATCTTATTCTAGCCTTCTTGGTCCATCTTTCCTCCGATCTTTCCTTCTTCCTTCTTTTCCATCTCCCTCCTTCCTCGCTGGCAAAGACTCAGCTGGCCTCCCTTGACATGAAAACAAGCCTGGTCGTCATGGCAACCTCATGTAGTCCACATGAAGTGATGCTCGTTTATTTTTAGATACCTCCCATTTAAGACAATCAGAAACGTGTTAACGGGTACGGCCGCTAAACTTAATGCTCAGATCATGCCTGCATCTGTTAGGCACTGCTAAATGTGCACATCAGGGGGTTATCATTTTACCTCATACACAAAATATTGTGTATTCACAGCTCGAACTAAATTCTGTTCAGTTCAGTGACAGAAATCCAGTTTTCCCTTTGACAGTACATGATTTAGATAGATTTTGATTTTTTTTTTTTAAGTTATTCAACTTTTATTACTTTCCTATAAATACCATTATGTCTGTCAGCAGCACCCAAAAGAAGATTAAAATGGTAATATATTTTGTCTGTGATGTTGTATTGTCATGTTGTTGCTTTATTTTGAGATCAAATTCAAAATTAGATACTAAATCATAATGAAAAAGTATAATTTTATTATATTTAGAAAGAGTAATTTAGCATATTTATGCTAGAAATGAAAAAAAAAAAAAAAACAGAAAAAATTCC